>VXBI01006668.1:59726-136291 GCA_013397375.1 Toxostoma redivivum | reverse complement strand
GGTGATTGTTTTGTTTCCAGAATCCAAGATGATAAATGAACAACATTTATTGCAGAGAAAAACACCGGGCAGTTTCCATACTGATTTTCATGTAGGTCAATGTAGTTTATCTAATCTATCTATCTATCATCTATATCTATATGTATCTCTCTGATGTATACAAATAAAAAACATTCTCTCTTTTGCTTGTTATTTCTTTTAATTACATTCTTGATTTTTATGGTAGGGGTAGATTTGGTTGTTCTTTCAAAATGAATTCTTCTTGTCAATGCCTGTTGGAACACTGTCGAGATTTTTTGTGAGACTGAGGAATATTGCTACTTTATTCTGTAATATTAATTTATTTTGGGGACATAAGCTATTTTTTATCACAAGTTTTTGAGAAATAAAATTGTAGATTGATGAGTTTTCTTTAGGTTATTATAAAAATTTCCATGCTAGAGGCCTTAAATATATTAACCCATAAATATTAAGGGAAGAGTTTTTATTAATTTTAGTAAAGTGATTAAAAAACTACTTTAAACATTCATGGAAGGGAAGCTAATGAGGAGATCTCATTAAAATGGAAAACGTAGTTTTTGGCTGGGAAAGGGTACCTTATATATAATATACACCCTGGAGTTTTGAAGCTTAATTTGGACCATAAGCCTAGTTCTGAATTTTGATATACAAAATACCAGGCTTATTCACGTCTAACAGCATGCACTGAAAAAAGCTTTATTTGTTGAACTCCCTTCCAAATGCACTGTAGAAAAAGTCTGCTACAAGTTGAGCATGTGGATATCAGTACAGGTGACAAATACTTTGGAAAACAACATTAATCACCTGAAATATGAGAGACATTTATTTCTGTCCTTCAACTCCGTGGCCTATAACAGACTACTACATTGGAAATCACTCAGACAGCAGTTTTGAACTGATAGGGAGTTTTTGTGAACACAGTTACTGTACTGTGCAAATCTGTTTCAAAAGCCTTCATTTAAAGGACAGGTGTAAATTTAACTTGTATCCACCTGCCCTTACATTAAATAGTGACCAGATCATAAAGTGATTTTAGAAAGCAGAGCTGCTAATGAATATGCATTTTTAAAAGCTACCCAGCCAGTGTCAAACGTATGAAGAACTACAGCTAGTTCTTTTTATCACAAGAATAACTTCCAAGATGTATATTTCTTGTTTGACTCAGTGTAATTTGCACATATCACTAGAGGAGAGTTATTCTCAAAATAAATTGTTTCTTCTTTGTGTTTAAGTACATTAGTGATGTTTGACTAGACATCAAAGCTTGGACAGTGTGTTCTCTAATGCTGTGAGCTTGGCAACATTTCTATCAGACTAGCATTTTGCTTATTTCATTATTTAAAAAGGAAAAGCAGAAGAAAAATTTTAGCCTTTAAAAAATAAATTTTAAAAACATTCTGAAATTTACAAAAGGCCATCAAATCTTGCACTTGCTCTATTGACTTCTGCTGACCCCTTTTGACAGAGCAAAACACCCTTAGGTTACTAAGTATGTAGAGCATTAAATAATTTAAGTTCTCAAGTTTACTATTCTAAAAAGAGCCAACACCTGCTCCTTCTTTTCTGAAAAGAAATGAAAGCAACAAATGTTTAACATAACTGAAAGTAATTATAAAGGAAAGGAACATAATTTTCTTGCTAGAAGGTAGGACGCCCTCTCCATGTTGCTGTGTATTGGCAAAGCTTTACCAACTTGGAGAGTGCTCTGCCAGTTTTTTGTTTTACCCTCTGAGAAGCTGGCTTGGCAATGCAATACAATGGATCATCAATTCAAGGCTCTTCCATCAACTAAGGCATTCCTTAAAATGCCTAAGTACACAGACAATGTCCTCCTATACACATCTCAGTAGTTTGTATTTAGGTTCACATTCACGACTTGTCAGCCTTATTCCTTTCTCAGGCAGCTTCTATGAACTGGAAAAGGCCTTGTCTGTGTCACCATGAAAACCTTCATCAGTTGTTAAGCTAGCAGGCTATGACCACTGCATAACTTGTCCAAAGAAATTACGTCAATTCACATACCAACTGTGAAAGCAGTAGTTAAGCATTTACCAATGTGATAATCTTAATTCGTCAGGCTGAAACATGTTTTTTCCTTCATATTAGCATGTGGTTTGCTTTTCCTCCAAATATGTGAAAATGAGTGATTAGGAGGAGAACAGAACTACCCAGAAATAATAGTTTCTAGACAGCAGAACATAGCTTAAGCATCATGTTAACTTCTTGAATCATAGATTTCATACATAAAGATGTTATTCCTTTATTTTATTCTATTTCAGGCACAAAAAGTAGAAATACAGATTTTGAAGTTGTGTATGACAGCTCACAGATGCAGATGGTTTGTAACTAATTTTAGGCTGCATTTTCCATTCAGATGAACAGATTCTAATGTTAGAATTTTCATGACACATGAAGATGTAGATAGAGTTGTCTTGAGAATCAAAAGTTATTTATAAAATTGTAGGTCTGCTTTGGATGGAGAACTGCAGAAACATTCTCTTTTCTCCATGCTGGTGCCAACACACTAGGAAAAAAGATGTTTCAATACCAATGCCACCAATCTGTGTGTCACTGAATGCCTGTCTTTACATGGTTCATTTGAAGATTAAATGCCTATTTTGCAATGAAAACTTCTTATCAGGAAAACCCCATCCCAAATGCTGCTTTTCCAGATCGTTACGCATGATGTAACTACATATACAATACAATGATTATTGAGTAACCACATTTAAATACTGCCATTTCCGAGAACAAACCAAAAAATTGCTGCAAGTATTGCACTCACTGTCATGGCTACAGGTGCCTGCTAAGTGTTTTGTCTTTAATCTGCCCCCTGTTAGAGCTGATGTACAAATTTTAAGAAAGATGTAATGTAAGCTAAACACAAACTTCATTAACAACTCCATGACATTTTACACAAAAAATGCCAACTGGGAGTAAAACTAGGCAAATTATGAATTTGAATTTTTGCATTTTGCAGATGCAGCACATGTATGTGATATCTTGGATGCAGTATTCTTCATTACTCAGAAAGATTTTTCAGTGCCAGAAGTCTGAGAACATGATGGGACTGACAGAGATACGAACTGAAGGTATGTTTGATAAGTGCAATTGTGATGATTTCAGAAAATGCAATGAATTTCTTGGCTTTATGCTCTAAACATCTTCCCACATGAAAACCTTTGCAGCCTCAACCAGCTCCAAAAGCAGATTTCTGTGCACGTACGAAAGTCCTAAATGAGACCAGCCTGGCAGGACACAGTCTCCATCTGAATGCTGAAAATCATACAGCTTTGCAAAGCAGTTCTGCACCAAATAAGAGAAGTGCACTTGAAGCATTTTTATTTGTGCACGCTTAAGTGAAACTTTTTATTTACCTCTGTATCTAGGCTAAGCATAAAAGAAGCAAGTTTATATTACCTGCAATGTACTGTATTAGTGTGATCACAGTGCTAGTAATGACCAACTTTTCTTTTGCAAAACTACTTCTACAAGTTGTTTGCCAAAAATACTGAAGTTTGGCAAATCTTTTGCTCAAGATTGTGTAGAATCTGTTGCATTATCATACCAGCTTAGACTAAGCCCACTATATACAGTGGGACTCAATGATTTTCTTTATGTGATGGCATATATATTAAACTTTTTTGATAAATCAGTTGTTTTCCTCTACATTTAATAAAGACATGCAAATAGTGCCACCTTCC
This sequence comes from Toxostoma redivivum, assembly GCA_013397375.1. Taxonomy (NCBI): domain Eukaryota; kingdom Metazoa; phylum Chordata; class Aves; order Passeriformes; family Mimidae; genus Toxostoma; species Toxostoma redivivum. The sequence continues at coordinate 132,566 of VXBI01006668.1, read as the reverse complement.
CATCCTATCCTACTGTTCACTGCCGAGCAGCAGCAGCACTGGCACCGTGAGGAGGAGCGGCCCCGGCCTCCCGCTCAGCCCTGGGCCGCCGCCGCCATCAGCCCGGCCTCTGCAGCTGCGCGGGACCGGCTCTGCCCACAGCACCGGGAACGGAGCGCAGGGAAAAGGAGCCTGTGGCCAAAGGGACTGAAATTGAGCTCTACTGTTCTGATTTGTTGTCAGTTTCTAAAGTTGTTGTTGTTTTCTGCTGTTTGCCTGGTTAGATATATATATTAGTAAAGAACTGTTATTCCTACCCCCATATCTTCTGCCTGAAAGCATCTAATTTCAAATTATACTGATTGGAAAGGAGGGGGTTGCACTCTCCATCTTGGAAAAAGGTGTTCTTGTCTCTCCTTGGCAAATACCTGTCTCTCAAACCAAGACAACCTTTAAAGCTTATTTTCCAAATTTTTTTTTTTTTTTTTTGCCTATAATGTACTAAATTCTTTATAATTAAGGCATGTTTAGTGGTTCTACAGTTACCATTCACCCACTCCTTTCCTCAAAATATCAAACCCAAGGAGCTGCTGCCATTGAAAGAATGGGGTCCCATTCTTTCCTTAATGGATTGTGACATTTCTAAACTTTTATTCATTGTGGAATGAATTTTAATTTTTCTTTTTTAACAAAAACAAATAAACCCCCCTACAGCAATTGCTAAAACTTCTTTCATGCATAAACTTTACATCAGCAACTTCTTCAGGGGTAGCAGTTGCCTTAATCTAATGAGACACTTTCTGCATGCTTCTACTCTAAGTGACATTGAATTGCTGCGATATTGGCAAGGCTGTCCAGTAGACACTCAAGTTTCTCTTCCTCTGGTTCTAGTTCACTTCACATATGCTGAGTGTTCTGTTTTCTCTTGTCATTTGAGAATCTCCTATTCAATGAAAACCTCCTTTTGAGACTAATTAAGAACAAACTAGGTATTTTCTTTGAAGCAAACATGCATTAAAGAATTGCACTGTCTCATTAGTAATAAGGAGATGTCTGCCCAGCCAACTGAGGTTTTTGCAGTTGATCTTAGTGTAGTTATGATATTTAACAACTGTATATATTGAAAATTGCTTTTTTGATATTCTCCATGCTACTTTTCTTTGCATACACCATTCCATAGCCATAATTACTGCTGTTTTGGTAAGGAGACGAACAAGTGCTTGACAAGTGCTGAAATGAAGCCTTTCTCATTTCTTACACTAATTTAATACACACTAATAGGGTAACAACATACAGATTTTCATAGTCATATTCTGAATTCTTGTTGATACCATGATGCTGTAGATGCACAGTACTTGTAGGTAGGGTGGGGATAGTTACTCTCTAGATGTGGTACAGAACCATAGATTTCTTTGCCTTGTGTCCAAATGTCTCATTTTACTTTTCATTTTCTGGATTTTTTGTTTGTTTGTTTTGTGGTTGTTTTTGTTGTTTGTTTGTTTGTTTTTTTAAACAGGGAGGTGCATATTATTTTGTTTAACACTAACCTGTGAGAAAATAAAAAATTGCAATGATTGATGGCACACAAAACTGAGGGAGACTCTGCTCAGCTTTCTTGTATTGCAAACCAAACTGTTTTATTTCAATTAGCTCTATTCCAAGAGTGCAAGTCTTTGTAACAGTGAAGCCAGAGGAGAGCTAGTATGTGTGGAAGGCTTCAGGAAACAAGTCACCATAATCATTTGTTCATTACAGTCTTTCAAGTTGCACAATTTGCAGTGCGTTCCTTTCTGCTGGCCATTAGTCTAAAATTACTTGTTCTTTTGACAACATGCCACTTGTGTTTACTTCTTATGATTGTAAAACACTTCTTAGAGCCATTCTGAAAAAGAATTTTATCCATTCTGTTTCAGCTGCTGAGACATTACTGCTGTGTGCCAGCTAGCATTTTTAGCAGTAGGAAAATCTACATGAGGGAAGAAGGGATTCATATTTAGTTAAAAAAAAATATGTAGAAAATGCCAGTTTTTGAGGGAGGATAAAGTTTTGAAGCCATGTAAAGTCTGTTCTGATTTGCTGGTTTCCTGAATTACTGTTCACAGAGTGAACAATGAAGTGGCATATTTTACTCTAAATTATTCATCATAGTTGAAATGAAAATGCACTGCAAAAAGCTTGAGAGACACTAAGCGATAAGATTTAGTCAATAACGGTTGAATGATAAACTTGGAGAAATCCTTAAGAAACACCAAAATGGGCTGTAAATTCCTGTTACCAGACAGAACCAAGATCCCCATGCTGCAATGCTGGACGTGCTGGAGCAGCACTGAAAATACAAGAATATTAGACATTACCAGCTAAGTATATAGAAACAGGAAAAAATAATTATGCCACTTTTCTTATAGACAAGGAAAAAGCTTGTATGTAATTATGTCAGAGCATCTCCAAATTTAACAAATACATTTTATAATGCTACTATCTAGAGTTTTCTGATTTTGTTTCACATGAAAGCCTGCGCTAACTTTTTCCTCCTGTTATCTCTCCTTTCCTCATCAGTTCTTCAAGTTTTTGCTGTAAACATGTGCCTTCTGCCTTTTTATTTGTAAAGTATTTAATTTTGCAAGCTACTTGGGACAATAGTTTTTATATGAGGGGCTGTTTGATACAGTGCGGCTTTTTGTGCCAGATGGCATTATTCAGTCTCTGCTTTAATACTGACAGCCTTCTACAGGCAAAGATGTATTTAAGATGGATGTTTTTTTACACACTAAATAGAAGACTAAAGTTGAGCAAGTTTAACTCATACAAGGTAAAGAAATATCTATTTCTGCTTGTGGTATTTTATGCTAAGGACTTGTGGCTACAACTTAGTAATAGTTGTCTTTCCCCTCAGCCAATGAAGATGCATTCCTACAGCAATGTAGGGCATAATTAAGGTCAGAGTTGAGTCTTGAAACATCTTCGTATCTTCCCCTCAATCTGGAGACCCCATTAATGAATGCTATATTTATACTCTTGCACTAGAGAGGTGTTGACATTTTGGTTTCTGTTTGGTTGGGGGATTTTTCCTCCCTGCAAGTCACAGAAGGGTGATGGGGAGCTGCCTGTTGCACATCGATGAGGTCCCCTCTCAGTCATCTCCTCTGGAGACTGAACAGGCCCATCTTGGAGCTGGGGTGGGGTGGGCTTGACCCCAACACATTCAGAGCACGTTACAGATGTAAAAATGGGCGCAGATAGGAGCAGAACCTCCCAAGTGCTGGGCATGAGGTTGTTCTGCAAATATTTCCAAGACTAGCACTGGACTTTGGAGAAGTACTTAAAAATCAAATGAAGTAGCATGTGTGCCAACTGGCACTCATTGATTTTTTTAATTGACCAAGGCCAAAAAAGGACAATTTGCAGCAGACACTTAGCCACATTGCGATGAGCTGAATAGCAAGTAGATGGCAGCAGGACATACTGAAAGCAACATGCCTGAAGGTGCTGGGACTTGGCTGGGTACCTATTGCATAAATATCCCTGTTGAGTGGCAGGCCACAAGAGAACATGCTTGTGTTAGTGAGCTTCCAAGCGTTCATTAGTTTATAATGACCCAAATCTAAAAAATTATTATAGAAGTTAACATTTGTAGCTTTCCTATGGTGCAGTAGCTAGTAGAAAAACCCCCATGTGGCTGAAATTCCAGGGGAGAGATCTGTTAATCTTTCTTGACAAATACTAGATTTTAAAAAGCAACCCACAGTGGACTCAAAAAAAAGTGGAGGCAAAGAAAGCAAAACTACATAGGTTTTTTTAATCATGTGCACTATGGGGCCTATGGCTAACTTTTCAGACTTTAGCTATGCCTACACTAAGGAGTCTGATTACTTCTGCAGGAGATTGGAGTCAAACAATGCTGCTTTGCAATGGGATACACAAATGCTCACAGTCCATCCAGTCAATGTCTGTAACAGAAGTGAAGTTCCACCTCACAGCCTGGTCCTTTTTGTCTCTGAGTTTGGTTTTAAACGTGTGATCTCTTTATCCTTTATTATTCAATAGTACACTGTCTCTATATGTGTCAGGATTAATATTCATTAAATGCTCTAGACAAATTAACTATCCATATAGCCAAATTGTCATGTCTGACTTCTTTCCCACCATTAAAAAAGAGAATTGAGTCCTCAAGATTTGCCTCTCCTGAGTTCCTGCTTTGAAGTAACATGATGAAACTATTTACAAGTAGAAATATTAAGTTTCTGACATACACAGGCATATCCATGTCGTAAACTTTTTATTTTGTTATTCCCCTGGTATATTACCCTTGTCCCTTTGAACTCTGTAAAATGCAGGCTGCTGGGCCAAGATAATTGCTCTTAGATGATGCTGTTTTATTAAGGTGAGCATCAGCACTTACGGACCAGTCCTGCTGAGGCCTTGCTGCAAATGTGAAACCTTTAAGAGTATAAACCAGAAGTGAAAAGTAGACTCTCGCACTAAGATTGTAGAAAGGATTTTCTGTTCTGCTGATTTTCTCATCAATGCACATTAGAGAACAGATGTTTTATCCTCTGCCATTGGCAAAGAAATCCACCCTGTTTAATCGTATTTTTATCCTGTGACTCAGCAATAGCTGTGCTATTGTATCTCAGCATTCTGGTTGACATTGACTGCTTAATCTCCAGCATGAAATTTAGCTAGTCTGGTAAGGTCAGCTCTTCTTAAATGAACTTGCTATTTCTTACAAGTCTATCTCTCTTGATGGGGCACAAGAAAGAGATGGAGCAAGAAAAGAAGTTATTTTAATATCCTTGTGAAGGTCTTTCTCAGCTTATAAGTACCTTGCAGAACTTCTCGTCATAGACTTTTGATAAGAGCTGCCATCTGGAAAAACGAGCAGACTTCCTCTTTGTTATTCTTTCAGATAGCATCAATCTGCAGTATTAAATAGTCATATATCAGTGTGTATATATATATGTGTATATATATATATAGTTAGTAGGACAGATTTTAAAAAGCACTCATTTAAGAGATGCAATCAAGGTCACAATCAGGAGTACCAATAAACATTTGTTCTGCAATGTTTATAATGTGAAGAAGCCTGCACTGGCGTTTGCTGCAGGATCTCGCAGGCAGAGCATATTCAAATGAAAGGACTGATTAGTTAAACCAGGATAGGAATATTGGTCTTACAATGAATAATGGCAGTGAAACAATATCCTAACATTATTTTTTCATTTCATTATGACCTTTGGCTCAAAATGACAGTAGATCTTAAATACTCAGTTGGAAGCAACAGAAATTAAGTGTATGTGAGAGAGTTTTTTAAATTAGGGACTGATAAGATATGTAAATCTGGGATTTTAACCTTTTAAAATTCATATAAGCTCAATTAAAAGTTTGACAACAATTAAGATCTGAAATTTTGTTCTAGCTCTTTTTTCAGTGGACTGCCCTTACCTGTTTGTTTTCTTTAATGCCTCACCGTGGAATTTAGTGAAAACTGATTCAGTTACTTTATCAGAAGAATCACATCTTAATATGGATACTTTTGCTTTCTGTTATTGTAGTATTTCTCCAAGGTTTTCTCTGAAATCAAATGTGTTAAAAATGTTTTGACCAAGTTTAAGACTAAGAATAGTGTGATACACAGAGATATCTGGGAAAATCAAAGCAAGTTTAAATTACAATTAAAAAAATATATTATTACTGTATTCCCCACCCCTAGAAAGTGAAGAAAACCTATTTCATAGAGAGACCAGCATGAACTGAGTGCCTAGAGAAAGGCAGAGCTTTACATGGTACTTGTGAAGTTCAAGGCTACTTTGAAGACTGAAATTTCTTTGATCCTGTTGGTTTAGCAGGGAAAGCATTAGCAGCATGTCAGGGTCTGGATAGGCAAAAAGATTTTGTGGATATCAGCTGTACTTTTTGACACAAATTCACTTACTTGCAACTAAAAGAAGTGCCAAAAGACATTTGGGTTAAACTTTACATATATTTTAAAAGTTAGTAAAATTGCAGGCACCTAAGATTTAAGAACACTTAATGTTAGAACTATTTCTCTTAATCTAGTTCAGTCTACTTAATCATGACTAGAAATAATTACTGATTGTAGCAAATTGCAGTTTGCCAGCATAGTACTTTCACTTTTGCTGAATCCCTTGTAGGTAGCAATTTCAGTTTTGACTGTAAGTATTTTAGCCATTTCAGAACAGAACTCAGAACTAAGATTACCTGGTTCAATTATATTACCTCCTTAATACTTTATATAAGCTAATATAAATTAGTTTTCTCCATATTTTATCTCTGTGAGTGGTGTTCCAAAATGTCTGTCTCTTTCTGACTGCTTCAAAACCTTCTATTAATCTCATAACCAATGTGTATCAATTTATTTTTTTTTTAGCTTGGACGACCTATGTCATTTACATGTTCTCTTCATTTTCTTTATCACAGTTTTATTTAAGAATGGTACTGAACTTCCAGCCTGCAGCTCTCTGCTTCTTTGTTTCTGCCTGTTAGAAGAAATTTCAGGTTATAGTTTGAGTTAACAGGCTTTTCTATTACAGTATTCAAGATCATTGGGTTTTTATGACTTTGTCCTTTAATACCACTTTTTAATTTAAGAATTTCCTGTTTATTTGTGGTACTCATAATGCCCCTAACTCTGTGTTTAAATAGGTTGCCTAGATTTAGCCTGACCTGATCACAGTGAAAGCTGAAAGGGAAACTATAGGCCTAAGTTGGCCCTGTAGCTGGTTTGATAATTCTCAGTAGCTCCAAAGCTAAGCCTGGTGGTACCTGCAGTATTTTGTCTCATGTTTCCTAGTGGAACTTGATCCACACTTCGGACAAAAAGACAAATAAATTGGGTTTTCTGATGAAGAGGTAAAGACTTCTGAAGGAGAGATTTCAGAGGAAAAAAGTCATAGTGGGTTGAGAATTTTTATGTATTTACCAAAGTCTGATAGAATGCCATTGATGTAAACAGATATGCAAGTCTCTGAGGCCAGTATTTGCAATTCTGACTGTAGTATCTGTGTAGAATTCCTTGAATTTTTCATTCATTTTTTAATTATAAGACTTATAAAAACAGAACACAAGGCTTTCTCAGGTCATGAGCTGTCAGTGTGTGCATATGGTGTAATCCCATCTGCAATGCTATATATGGTAATCAGATTATCACATGAACTGGAAATGAGTCCACAGAAAGTACATTCATATGCTGGAAGGTTCTGACAATGTTACCTTTCTCCTTTAGATGGGCACTGTTTATAATTAACTATGGAACATGGAAGTTCTGCTTGACCCAGATTGTCATCCGGGTTGGGAAAAATTATTTGAAATGTTACTCAAAATTCAACATTGCTCGTATCAAAATGGAAAAATATGTTAACAGTTCTTATTTGATTTGATATGCCTAATTGCTTCTTTAATTTGTGAAGCTATTACACAAAACAATTTAGTGTGGTGTACGTAACATAGCTGCATAGGGTTAGCTAACAGGTGATGTTTTGTCCTTGATTTACAAAACAAATGCAATTTGAATCTTTCTGATCTTCTTTCAATATTTGATATGTTGTATGAATAAACACTGAAATTTAAACCAGGTGTCAGTCTAATCTACACTTAGCTGCTGATTGTTTTATAATCATAGACCCTTTTCTTGTGTAATACTTTATCACCTTACTCCCTTCAAGCTCCTCTCTGACACAGTATCTTTGACCCATAAAATGTGATAGTAGAATTCATCAGAGATATTCTGAATAATGAACAAATCACCTGCCACTTTTTATCGCTGTACAATATAAAAACATATTTCTTTTCAAGTTCAGCACTGTAGAGTATAAGGGTAGTTGTTAGCACATCTTGACTGTGCTTAAGCACAAAAGAAACTTTACAAGAAGGGCACAGTCCTGTTATGAATCCTGATTTAGGATCTTGCTGATGGCACGTTTATTTTGAATTGGTGATTTAGATCACTTAAAGAAGAACTGTCAGAAAATATTAGCATAAGTGGGCTTAGTATAGTGTTCTAAAAGTGCAGCTTAACAAAGTTATGGAAAGGTACACTCTTACTGTACAACACAGTCATTTGGTAAGTGATTCAAAACTACCCAGGCACAAATTGTTGTGTGACACTGGTCACTCAGCAAAGGTTTGTTGTTGGTACAAGGTCTCTGCCTGGAGGAGTGACCCTGGGAGGTGTCCTAGCTCAAGGGAAGATCACTCCTACAGCCATGCTGCCCTGTGTGGAGGGGTCAAAAAGGACTCACTGAGGCTGTTGTATTCATGGAATAAAGTGTTGGCTCTTAGTCAAATTGCATACAATGGGAAAGGTGTTCTTGAGATTGCTTGTAACCTAAACTTTCTTTGTCCTTTTATAAATGAGTCTTGCAAAAGCCACATGCCATTCATGTGTTAATTGCATGATCATGTTCCGAGCTAATAGATGTTGATGCTCAGTGTGTCACTACTCATTTTTGAGTTTTCAGAGAATAGACTGAATCTAGAAGAGTTCTTGGCCTGCCTGTGGCTCAGGCCTTTACCTCCTTTACAGCCTCTAACAAAATAACTCATTTGGTTAAGAGGGCGAGAGAAACTGTCAGAAATATATAGGTCTCCCTGCACATAATATCTGCTATAAAACTCATATAATGAATAAACTGGTGGAAATGATGGTCAGAACATATTTGAAATAAATTTTAAGGGTTCTCACTCCACATGATTCACTGTTAACAGTGTAGGCCTATCCAGTTAGTTGAGCCTTTATGTGAGAAAAGAGATATTCTGCAGTAAATAGAATTTCAATTTATTCTTCAACTGGGTCAGTTCTTGGCTACAGGCAAAATGGGTTGATGTTCACTGTGTTGCTGTTGTACAGAGGAAGCTGCAGGTTATTACAAATTGTCATATAGGCTCTTGACAGTGATCAGAACTTCATGCCTTTTGATTTTGTAACCTACTAGTAAATAAATAAAAGTAACTTTTTATTGAGCCATAAATTATCATCAAAGAAGGAACTTGTGATACTCCTGAGAAACAAGTAGAGAAGTCTTCACAGTCAAGTTCCTTAGCAGAAAATAGCTTACTCCTAGATAAGGAAAAGTAATAAGAGGAAAGGAGAAGATTGAAAAAAAGATTATTTCCTTATCTGGGCTGGATAGAGAATGCAGGGAGAAAGAAATGCCTGTTTTCATTCCTGAGTCTGAGCCAAGTGTAGAAGAAACATTTAAGACTTCTAAAATTAACACAGAAATGGAAAGGGCATAAATGCAGTGGAAGTATTGGTATTGCATGGATCATATCATGTCCCTGTACACATTTATAGGAAGGTGCTAAGATTTAAGATCTCTTGGTTTTAGACTAGTAGGTCTTCCCTACTAGTGGGTCTTCCCTACTAGTGCTTTGTGCTTTGTTCCACCAAAGCTTTTTTTAAAGCCAAATCACTCAGAATATCTTATCCACAGAGTGGGACATTCAGTCTGGTGCAAGTCCAAAACCTGGTTTTAAAGTAATGATAATTTAAGGGTGTCAGGAGTGCAGAGATTTTCTTTTGACAAATTTGAATTTTGCTAATGAAATTTGCACATCTAGTGATTTGTATTACATAAAGTTCTGACCAGGTTATGAGGAGATGGTTTTTGTGGAAATTGGGGTGGACAGGGAGCTGGGTTCACCTGCAGATGCAGAGAGCTCCAGCTTCAAACCCTGGGCCTGGGAGACACTTAGCTACGAGGAAGGACATTCTTTACGTTGTGGTGAGAGAATAGAAAGAAGAGTTGTCTCATGGGAACTAATATGTTAACTAATTTTCTACAAATAAGGTGTTATTCTTGGTTTCGATATATGGTTTTGTTCCTTATCCTTGTTATTGACTGGATCCTGTGCCCTCCACCCCATCTGTATACCTCAGTGCTTTCCGGGTTTTGAGGTCTTTGGAAGTTGTCCCTTTTACCATAGGGTTTTGATGTTTGTTATTTTTACATTAGAAGTTCTTTGTGTTTCAGCAACTCCATCATTCCTGTTTCTATGTATATTATGCCACAGATTCTCTGGCTGGCCCTGTCCTGTTATGGCTGCCCGCAGTGGCCATAGGTTTTTCCTTATGAGAGCAGTCAAGTAACAATAAAGCCCCAGTAAACCCAGTAACCTTGTCTAAGCTCTGCCTCTGCTTTGGGGAGGTGGTTGGACTGGAGACCTCCTGTGTAGTTCTGTTGCAATTCAGACTAGGAAGAGGAGTATTTTAAACAGTAAATGAAGCTCATCTGAGGACAAGTTCTTGAGTTGTCATAGTAGATTATTTGTTGTTGGATATTTTCAAATGAGGACTTGGCTTTAATATAAAAATCTCTCTAGTTTACATAAAAATCACATCAGGAAACTTTCAGGCCCTTTTATAATGGGATTATAAAATATTCTTTGTAACTCTATAAATATAATTCTCATTGAATATTTTTTATTCTAGAGTGGCTTTTTGTATCTTTGATTCTTGAGTTTTCCAAAGAAATTTTCATCTTCAAATATTTTATTATGTGCAAAAATAAAATATCTGCTATTTATTCTGTGTATAGTTTGATAGAGATTGGGGAACAACTCACATGGAAAATGGACAGAACTTTTGCTGAAGTGAGTTGAATACAAAGAATTCTCATTTGTGTTTTGCTCTTGTGTATTTAAATTTACTAAAATGAGAATTGAAAATGTGACTAATATGGTGTGAAACTTAAGCAAGGGATGTTTCAAGCCAACTAATTAAGTTAAAGGGCCTAATGCATCTGCATGAAAAGCTACTCTTCAGATTCAATAGGAATTTAAATATGGAATAAAGAACACTCCTTGCTTGGAAAGTAACCTAACTGAATAGAATTATGAAATGAACCAGAATTCTAGAAAGCAAACTAAAATAAAAACACAATTTGGACCAAGAGGTTAATGATATAATAAAACAGATTCATTCAGGAAGATTATAATCTAGATGTTAGAGAGAAAGCATGATCTGTTGATACAGAACTTTTCTGGCTAATGGGATTGATATGGGAATGTGCTTTTAGTTTTGCTTCTATCTGCCAGGTGGATGAGGTCTTTTTCTGTCTTTCTTTTGTTACAGGCTGGTAGTAAAATACCAGCTGTAGAAAACTGTGCTGTGTCAAACAATGGATATTTCAGTGTAATGCCAGTAGTAATGCAGAATGAGACAATGGAATGATTTCACAGTGGAATAATTGAGAGAAATTGGGAAAAAATTCAGGGGTCTCCAGAGGTACAGGGCCAGCTTGCAAATTTCTTGCCACAGACCAAAAATAATCTTCCAATAGAGTAATGTGTGTTCCAAACCCATCCTCTAAATTAGCAATACCTAAAAGTCATATTCATTTCATGTGGGACTGTCCAAGATCCTCAGTTTTGTAGTTGATGTTTGGTATCCCATGAAGATTATCTGATGCCTTTGTTTAGGATTGCTCTCTAGAGAACAGAGTGACTACAGTTTAACTGCTGTGAATAACATTTAAGTCAAGGCATCCTTTAAAGTAAAAGCGAAAATGGATTTATTTTACTCCAGTGAAAAACTTACTAAAGCAGTTGTGTTTGGAGACTGATGCAGAGGAATAAATGAATACTTAGAGTTTTATGGCAGCCTGTAGCTTTTACTTTAAGATATTTTCTTGCTTTTCTTCCATTACCTGATTGTCAAATTAAGCTAACTATAAAGATGTTTCACACAGCTCTTGTGGGGTTGGTGCCACTTATTTCTAAAGCTCCAATCTTGAGCTTCTTATCTACAAAATAGTTACCAACTTGTATGAAATAGTCCCTTGCATTCCTTTTTCTGAGCTGTCTTTCTGTTTAATACAAACTCACTCTTGGGTCCCTACTGATGGCAACTGATTCAATGGCACCCTGAATTTATGTCCTGGCTGTTGTGTTCTGTCTGGTACAGCTTCCCTGCTGTCACATATTGAGTTCATAGCTCAATATTGAGTTTATAACTGATTAATCTATAAACAAAACTACTTGCACAATGAAAATATATATCTTTGTTTGAAAAGGTTGATTTGGATAACATTTGTATCACACCTGAGTGTATGACAGTTCATGTACATATAGGATTTAAGAAAAGGTTGACTTTAAAACTGTTTTATTGTATCAAGATATAATTAAGCATGATGCATGCAGGTAACTTCAAGATATTCACAGGCTCTAATCATATTAATGGACTAGTTCATTTGAAGATGTGTTTTGGTTTGAAAGACAGGTGTCTGCTAAGGAAGGTGGGAGCCTCTCTTGAAAATGTAAACGCCCTCCCTTCAAATAGTTTTGATTTTGAAATTAAGAAGCTCTGAGGTAAAGACATGGGAATAGGAATAACAGTTCTTTCCTAGGAAAATTAAAATAAAAATGCAGTAATAAAAAGAGCCATAACACTGACAGAGTTCAGAATACAGTCTGACACGTTATCAGTCTGGGTGTTGGTAGCAGTCTGATTAAATGGTGGCTGCAGTCCTGCTGGATGACAGATGTGGTTCAGTTGAAGCAGTGCTCCTGTAGAAGCCTGCAGTTTTCCTCTGAAGGTCCCGTGATGATGTAAGAAGGGTCTGGTTTTCCTCTGGAATCCAGTAGAAAAAGGCAGCTCTGTTCCAAAACTCAGATTTTATCAACATAGGAAATGCCTGGCTCCTTCCCCTGGGTGGAGCATCTCACAATGGGATGATAAAATTTTATCAGTCATGCAGTGGGACTCAATGGCCCATTAGCAGAAGATACCTCTCTCGAGGAAGGATGGGTTGTGGAAAAGATAAAGATCACTGCCCCACCTGGTTTCAACAGATTGTGATAGAATACATGCTTTTTGTTACATCCTGCATTGCAACCCAAGACAGGATGTCAAAGTAATATATTGCTTGCTGAGTCCAGGGCTTTGGTAAGAAATTCGTGTTGCATAATTTTTGTTGTTTTCTCACAAAAAAAAATCTATAATTGTATTATTTGTGTTCCATTTTTGATAACACGACAATATTACTTTCTTGTTTCTTCCAGACAGTTCTAAAGATAGTTCAAAAGCTATTATTTTGGTAGGAATTACTACTGCAGATTTATTACTGTAACTCTCTAAGTATTTCAGAGCATAGCAGGATCAACCAATGTAAATTTTCCCTTTCTTTGTGCAAAATCTATAAAGAGAAGTTTTCAAACCAGAACAGAATCCAGCTGTATGGTCTCAAAAAGACTCTGCTGATACTGCTTTATTTTACTACATTTATTACACCAGGAGTCATTACCTAGGTCACTGTTAAATAAGTAATTGTTAAATACTTACCTCTTTCATTACCTCTATCATACTTATTTGTGCCCTGCTTATGAATGTCTATTACCTTTGACCAGACCCATTTCTTTTCTACAAATCATGGTGATATCTAGGAGGTTATTAAGGTTATATGCTTTTATTCAGAAAGTCAATTTCCATTTAGAGAGTATAACATTTATTGTTATAACACAAAGTAATTTATCTATAAAGGATGTTACCCTTTGAAGGATTTATATTTAAAGTATGTCACTGTGAGCTTTCTGGCAACTCTAGTGCTATGAAGAGTAAAAATTACTCTGGTGGAAGAAACTGAAAATTTCAATACAGCAAACTTTACAAAAGGTGCTCAGCAAATAGAAAAAAAACAGTCTAAATTAAATTAATATTGTAGAAATTTTGGACACATATAGTAGATCAATTTTTGTATGAGTTTTCTGGGGTCATATATTGCACAGTTTTTTTTTTTTTCTGCTATATATTAAATTATATTTGCTACCCAGGTACATAACAGTAAATGCTACAAATGAGACCAAAATCTTTAGCAAAGCTTTAAAAATAGTTCTTCCCCCCCCCCCCCCAAATTAATTTGACCTAGTTCTCTAAGCAACTAGAAGGAAATGTCATAGTTATAAGTTTTAATCTATTCATTAAAATCTACAGGGAATATATTTTAAGGAAAACATAAGTTGAATAATTTATTAGAATTGCTTAACATTTATTTCATATAGAGCAGGATCTGAGGTCTACAATGTGCAAGTGGAGACTTTTCTGTTACTTTATATTATTTTTTTTTTTTAACTGAAAGGGAGGAGAGGCAGGAAAAAATGGACTACATCCTTATTTAGTACCTTGTCTTAAAGATGTTTGCAAGGTATAATTGTCTCTCAGTTGGATACTCTCCAAGGGTGTTCCCTTTCACTTTCTTTTTTACATTGTGTAGCACTGGACACTACCAAAGAGTAGGGAACAAAATACCCTTACAACAGTGAGGAAACTAGTTACCATGTGTCTTCTCCTGGTTATTCTTTTATCCCTAAAGCAGGAAAGAACTGAAGCCTTCAACTCCTGTTTAAGAAAGTTTTCAGACTTTCTAGAATCCTAAACAGAATCTACCAGAAGATTCCTCAAACAGTTTTCAAAATATTGACACTAATTCTGGAAGTTTTTAGAAAATAATCTCTCTTGTAAGGTCTAGATTTATCTTTGATATGAAACGTAAGTGGAAACATGTATTATGGAGAATAAAACAGAGAGTACAACGGAATTGATAAAAGAGCCTGGTACCTTAGGCCTGATCGAGCAGAAACCATGGGAGAGACAAACACAGAAAAATGCCCCCTGGGCAAGAAGTGACCAAGAAATGTGTTGTGAAACATTGTTACAGGATAGTGTTACCAGGTGATGTGATGTCATGAAGAATGTGTAACCAGTGGGAAATTGTTACCAAAAATAGAACCCTATATAAGTGCCATGCAAGTAAAACCCTATATAAATGCCTTGTATACTCAAGAAATTGGCTTCTGATCCAAACTCGGATGTCCCCATCTCTCCATCACCAAAAATTTATTCATCAGGCAAATCTTACAATGTGCAGTAAATAATCCACGTGAAGTGGTTGCTATGGTTGAAACAATGAAATTTGTCCCTCCCTTAATTAGAGGGATTTTGCAACCTCAGACTATAATAAAACACCAGAATATAAGACACCAGACTCTGGAATTATGGAAACAGTAATGAAATTGAGAAAATACCACTGTCATTTTCTTAAAATGTTTTTACATTTGTGCCATTAAAATAAAAAAGGGAAGAGAGCTTTCAAAATGTGAATAAATTCAAAGGTCGTATTCCATCCACTGCCAAAAACCAAGTGCCCTTTTCTGATGTCTGTTGACTTTTAAGTTCTTGATATTCCTTTTGGCAAATTCCATTTTGAATTCGGTTTTCTTCACAAAGCATAAGAAAATTTCACATGTTATGTGGCATAATGAAACATTATTTAGTTCTGACTTCTTATTACAGGCCTGGAAGTGAATTTAGCCAAGGCAAGCAGGCAGAAGTCATTATCATCTAATAGCTGCTAAAGGTCATGAATGGCAGGGCCACAGGCATTCCTTTCATTAGAATAACATTGCAGTTAAACTAGAAACTGCTTTATTTTAGTGCTTGAAAGAAGTATAAAATTCCAGTGCATAATACCTTGAGGATAAAAATAACAGTCCTTATCTTGCAACTAAAACATCTTGATGAACTTCTGAGCTTCTTCAGCAAAATCCGAGATGTTCATCTTCCCATTTTCCCTAGCTAAACTTTTTTCCTCTCCTACTCCTTTCCTGCAGACCAAGCCCCTGCTAAAATACCCTATGCTTGATAAACATCATCAGTTAAAACTTAGCGTGCTGTTACAGGACACCTTTCTAAACTGTTGTAAATACTGTTGATGTTTTCATGCCAGACCTTGAAAGCATTATGCTTATATTTTTGTTTTAAAAGTACTCCCAAAGAGCAGTTGACTGTCTCATGGAGTGTGGGAAACTGAGATGACCCCTCACAGAGGATACAGAATTTATTATGATGGGATTTTAATTACACTGCAGCTACTGGCTCTCTGAATCTCCACTGACAATGAAATCAGGTCCTCACTGAGTAGGGTGAAGCTTCAGCTATTAGAATTTAATGACCACAATCTCTTTTCTTGTCTTCAAATGAAAATTGGTTTAATATTGATAACTTGAATTTTAAGTCTTTGCTCTGCTCTGTACTACATTACTTCTCTACTGCCCTCTATATGGCCTTACTGAACTAAGGATGTGATGTTGGTTTGTCATCATGTAGGTCCAAATAACATGCTGGGTTTTTTGGATAAAGACTTCTGTAGCAAAGCAGGCAGCTGAAAGCAAATTAGAACTATTTTCCTGTGCCTGCTTTTTCTTTTCCTTAATGATCTTACCTTTCTACTGTGGCTAGATCTATACTAACTCAAGATATCTTTGAGTCAGAGAGAATTGAGCTTTCATTATTTGGCTTAAGATTTTCTGGGGAGAGGTAGTGTTTCAATGTTTTGAGGTTCCCTCCCCCCCCCATTATATTACATTAAAAGATTTTATGTAAGCTGTATATCATATGAAATAAGACACATATGTCTTATCTAAATGGGAAAATCATGATTCTCCTTTTGAAAATGGGACGGAATTTTCTGTGTCCCTCTTCCCTCCTCCCCACAACTCCAGCTTGTCCAAAACCATTTGCCAAATACTGTAGACAGATTGTCTGAACTATTAGAACAGTCACATATAAGTTCTTCTAAGAAAGTACTTGTCTGATAGGTCTTTTGTTAATTTTCCACATAAAAGATGCCATTTAAAAATGTGTAAGGCACCTTCTCTTAAGATAGACGTGATCTTGCTGTAAACTGTTTGCTCACAACCTTCAAGTGCCTTTTCAGTCCAGAGAAGCTTTATTGCGTAATAGCTATAATACAGAACACTAAGACACTATTTCAGTGTTATCGGACCTCTGACATTTCATTCTGGTTTTGCTTGCTAGACATTTCTTTTAAGTATTATAACTGATGTGAGGAAAGAGAAAAGAAAGGATTTATGGGATGTTAAAATTCAGAAGAGGGAAACATAAGCAAAGTGTAATAGAGAAGATTCCACTCTTTCAACCTCTAGTTTGTGTGTACAAGAAAAGTGCATGAGGATTTTATTTCTGTGACTCTAGGAAATCATGTACTAAATTTTCTTTGTGTACTAAAGCATGAGGATAGCAATCTGGAGTGTTTAGTTTTATGAGAGAAAGGGAATCCAAAATGTTTTGAACTAAAACATAGAGTTGTGACAGGATGTCCAAATAGTTTCCCAGGAACACTGGGCAAGTAAGATTAGATCAATTCTGTGGGATTCAACCAGCATGAGTGCTAAGAGGAGTTATTTTTACTTGTCTTCTCATCCTGTAGCAATAATTGGACGATTTTGCCAGCAAAGCACCATCTTTGCAGCATAGGCTACAAAGAACACAGAATATTCTGTTCAGTTGTGTCAATCTGACTTTTCTGCCTAGATCTGAACTACAAAATAGATGGATTAATTTCTAACTACATATTTAACCTTTGGCAAAACGAAGATGGAATTGTCAAGTGGGCCATGTAAAGATCTTTTCTGAAGGTTAATTGCCTGTGCTATGTAACTTCCTCTTTCACTGTACCTTACATGGCTAACCTAAAATCTGAAAGGATTGATGAACAAGTATAATGGCTTGGACACCAGAAAGGCTTTTTAAGTTTCTCTTCATTTAGTGAGGATAATTAGGCTGACTTGGTCTTCCCTATGCTTCCTCTTTCCCAGTGGGGGTTTTCCAAAGAAGTAACTGAAAACTTTCTGACATTTGCTCAGCCACATGGAGAGCTAGTGCTGTACCTAGAGTAATATTAATTCAGAATTAATCTTGAGATGTCTTGGGGTAGCTGCAGGTCAATATAGTCCATTGAGCACCCAGATGCAAAAATCTCCAGAGGCTTCAAAAGCAGAAAATGCTTTTAGCCTGCTTGCCCAAGGCATTACTTCTGTATGATGTTCACCTGGTAAGGTCATCCCAGTGGGGTTACTGATCTCTGTAGAAATGTATTTAAATTGTTATGGGTGATTCACATCAGTAAAATCTCATGTAACAATTCAGTTTCTCTGACTAAACTAGTTTCCATTCATCTTTGCTGCCAAAGAATCCAGTGCACCTCTCACCCAGGGATTATTCCTTCCCACTCTGGTAGAACTGAGTTTGTCAGACTCTGTACCTGGTCCTAGGTTAGCTGCTGAGGCTTTGGTGTGCCCAGGCCCAACCAGATGCAAAGCTCAACATTTGTTTTGTGCAATAAGTTTGCACACAGGGACACACCATCAAAAAATAGCTGGATGCACCAAAAGGGGTATCTGCATTAACATACACTGCATAGTATCTTAATCCTGGGTCTACAGGCTGATAATCATAGGAACACCCTTTTTCTGGATATCCCTGATCCTACTCAGTGGCCACATTAACTTGAGCTTCAGTGGAGTTCCCACACCTTCACCCAACATCGTCCCCCCGACAGCTGGTCCCTGCCCAGCTGCTGCACACTTGCTCTTCAGACCCACGCTTCCCCATCCCTGAGTGGCACTCAGAGCTCTTGTGCTACTTCAACTCTTCTTTCTCGTTCTACTCTGAAGTCTTTGTGCTCAGACAACTTTGATGCTCATAAATCCATTACATGCCAAATTCATATGAATAAATAAGCTTTGGCAGGCTGTCACCTAGAAGAGACATGATTAGTTTTATTGCTTTGCTCTGGCTCACACTGAAATTGACCTTGAGTTTGTGGGTGGTTTGGGATACTAGATTCCGGGCCTATGACTGAAAACAGATGATAAGAAGCTTAAGGTGAATTCAACCCAAATTTTGTATTAGTTTATGTAAGCAGTTCCCCAAACACTTAAGATTCCTAGCATTCTAGTTCCTCCCAAAATGGCAGTTTTTAAGGGGTCTATTCCATGTTTTGTTGCCCAGAATACGCAACATGGTGGAGAAAATTCTCCTTGTTTTCCTTTCTCAGGGTTGGATTTGCCAACTTAATTTCTATTTAAGTATAAACTTTGCATCCAGGTTTTGATGGTTGTCAGAAAGGGATACTTGAAGACAAAGCCCTGTATTACAAAATCTCATACGAGTAAAAGATCTCATGAGTAAAAGATTGTCATAACTGGGACTGTCAATAACATAGCTAGATTGGCACTGAACTTGAAATGGTGACATGGGTCAGGTGGAGAAGGAGTATTTTCAGTTAAAGGGAGGTTAGAATCACAACTTCTGAGGTCAGAAAGTATAAGGATGATGGTGGGATACTTCCCCTAGCTAGTGAATGTGAGGAAGAAGAGAGTAGATATCCAGGTGATGTTCTTGCTCTCACTTAACTGAGGAACACATAGTAATTAAATTTCCTTCATATGTGGAACAAGAAAGTGTTTAGGCAGTCATATACGCCTCTGGCAAATCTTTGTAAACCAGTATTCCTAAGTATACAAGCACAGAAGCTACCTGTATAAACTTTTATTTCATTGGGAGAATCATATTTTAAAAATGTTGAGAGCCAGGTCCTCCAATCTGTTTGCTTTCCTTTCAGCAAACTTAACTTCTTTATACCCTCAGAGTTACCTCATATAAAATGTGAACAGTATACTATAGGTGCTATGTTTAGTTCACTTCAACCTCAACTCCAGTAGTAGAACAGTATGAATTGCACAGAATACCAATTAATGGAACCAGAAGCCTAACTGTGGCCATGGGTAAACTCATTATTCCATACAGCATTTTCACTGTATTGAAGGTCTTGCCGTAGATTGGTAAAAGTCTCTTAAAACAACTTTAGAAAGATCATTCACAGACACATTTTCCTTTGTCTCTCCTATAGTCTTCAGGCAAAGCTTCTAGCCAAGAACTTTCAACCCCTACTGCTGCTGTGATGGCACTTTTGAAAGCTTTGTTCAAGCCTTCAGTGTCTCGTGAGTCCACTGAAGTTAATTATGGGGAACAACTGTGTGAAAAAAAAAAGTCTCCTTCCTTGTTTTGGCACAGCATTTATTGCTATGCTTGGGATGAGGAGAGATCATGATGGCATATTCAGGTCACTTCTTTGACATAGCAGCTGTAAGCTTAACTTTTAAAAGTTTGACTTCAGCTATGAGTTTTTATTGGCAATTGGCATTAGCTAAAAAATATGATTAAGTTCTCACCCTCTGCCACCTTGTCTTCCTTAATTTATACTTACTGAGATGAGTTGACAGCAGTTTAAATTCCAAAAAATGTGCTGTCTTGGAATTTCACGCACAGTTCACTTAAAAGTGACCTAATTCTGAAAGACTTAGTAAAAATTTTTTGTTCAATGCTAATATTCTTTCTTCTGTCTCAAACTATTTTGCAGATGATTTTTTTTTGTAGAAAGAAGTTACAACTACATATATTTGGATCTAGTTCTATATTATCTATATTATGATCATCACATTCCGTTACTAAAAATGTAAAATTCCTAATTAAAAAAAACCCAAACAACAGCAAACAAAGCAAAAAACCAACATCAACAACGATTAATTCCAACCCCAGACATATTTAGGTACCTTAACATAGGTAGGTTAAGTCCATTTTACACTGCTTTGATATTAGGTGGTAAATTGAACAAACTCAGCTTTGGCAAGTGTAAGATACCTTGTGGCACCATTCACTACATTTTCTGTTACAAATGAGTGTTGCATCTTTTTTCTTGATGAGAAACTTTTTTTTTTTTTTTAGTATAGCGGGAAATATATTGCAGGTCCCACATCCATGACACTAGGTTCAATTCTTTTTACAACAGATCATGTATTTGTAATTTTTTTCATTTACTAAGGCAAGACAGTAAGAATGAGAAGAGCAAATACAAGTAACAAAATGCAGCTCTGATCAACAGAGCCCATGCATACAAATAGAAGTGCACTATTTTCTGCAGGGCAGCCTTGAGTCATAAAGTAGATGTTCATTATAGACCATCACTGAGCAAACAGCAGTACATTCTTTTAAAAACAAGTGCATTCTATACAGTGAATAAGAAGTACAGAATGTGAATGTGAGATAAATGAGAGACCTGGGCAGAGAGAATGAAGAATAAAGAAATATATTTCTTATTAAATCTACTTGATATATTGTTCCTGTTACCTTGCAAGCTTCCTTGTCTTGATTTTCTCAAAGAGACTGAGGGCAAGGAGGGAGAGGAAATAAATTATTAAGTGGGACTTGGTGGTAGAAAAGGTGTGAGCCCTGGTATTTTGAAAAGAAGGGGAATTAAAGTAATGAAGGGACATTTCATGTCCAGTAATTCAAGCCTCCAGTGAAGGTCCAGGTTTGGCTGTCATCTATTTCAGATCAGCTGCTCATACCATACTAAGGTAGCACTCTGTCAGAGGCTAGAAGGATTTTAGATAGACTTTTTCATAGGATGGCTGGCTGTAAGTGGAGCTAAGAAATAGGAACAAATATTAAGTTTTCAAAATCAACAGGCTTTTTTTTAGCGTGGCTGCCTTGAAGTCCTGGGAAACAGGCTTTAGACACACAGTGTAAGAAGTTTCTTTCTAAAACTGGTAGGGCTGAATTCACATTTAGTCCTGGAGCATTAATGAATCCTATTAAATGTTGAGCAATTTGCATATTCTGGTATGATAGGTTTAAGTGTTAATCCTCCAACTCAGACTAAGATGAAACAACCAGGCTATTCAGTACACCAGTGTCAAAATATGAAGATAAATGAGGATCATGGGCTAGCCTGAAAGGATTTTACAACAGGAGTCTGCATTGAACTTTATGATGCCAAGGCTTTGGCTTTAAGCAGCAGGTGTGCTGCAGTCCAGAACTGCTAGTCCACTGGTACTTGCTATTTTGCCTGAACTTGGTCTTCTGATTGTGGACAGTTTTCATTCCTTGTGTAATCACTCCATGTTTTACCACAGTGAACAGGCCTTAGTTCATAGACTGGTGTTTCTCTTTTTTTTTTTTCCTTTCTCTTCAAGCTCCCAAAGGTACTGTCTTTGATTCAGTTAGACTCAAAGGAAATGTGATCTTTGGAAAAGTACAAGTTCACCTTCCTGCAGTCTGAGCAGCACCTCCATTCAATTCTTAAGCCCTATTGTGGCAGTTCGTGTCACACTCTTATCTATGTATTCCATTACTTAGCTGCCAAGGGATTCGCGTCATTTAAAAGAAAAACAATACAAAGTTTCTTTAAGACTATTGTGACTTATCAATTATGTTCAGTAACTATGTTCTAGTTCTAAAAGCAGTTCTCCTACTTGTCTATAATTCACTGTTTTCTATTATTAAGAGTTTTGGTTATATCATTCCTCTGAAAACTGTTTAGTCATAAAATATTAATAATTATAACACTGGTGCTATGATTAAAGTCATGTTAATGCTTCTATTAATAAAACCTTCAATTGCAAATGGCAAAGTTTATATTTAGCTAGAATTTGTCATAACAAGATACAGACACAAAGGAAGTTTTGCAAAACGAAAAGTATTTTATATTAAAAGATACTGCCAAGTGTTTTTTATGATTTAACTGTATCCTATAACCATGCCAGTGAGACATTGAGAAGCAGACAGTAGAATTAAATAGCTTTTCTCATTAAAAGAATATTGTGATTCTCTTTGAAAACACAATTTCAGAGGCTTAATCTTGGAATTCATTCTCATCTTGGAAAGGCTTTATTTTTTGACCCTGAGAGTGCGAAGTTTCATGCAGTTCTGGACTCTGAAATCTATAGATAACTGCCTTATCAAATGTCACGGTCGTATCTGCAGACCTTGTTTCTGGGTTGGGTTACACCAACACATGCTCTCACAGTTCTGTAACAAGTCGCTATTGCAGTCCTGACCATTTCTTGCTCTTCAGGTCTGGGATATCACACTTTGTGTGGCTGCCGCAGCTCGCCTCTGCCCAGTCCAGCACAGGCCACCCAGCTAGCCCATGAGGTGAGTTGACGCCGTGAGTGGCCCGTTCCCAGGATGTGGCAAACCTGGAATACGGATATAGCGCAGGCGATAACTGCGGCTGTTAGTGCCAAGGAGGAGTAAAGAGCGGAGAGGGTCCTTCAGCGGGTCCAAGGTCCGGTTTAAGGAGGCAGGACGAGGTACACTGAAATGATGAGTGGATGACAGGAAAAAAACAACAAAGGCGAAGAACTCAAGGGGACAGCGATTTAAATAGGGGACCTCCCCCAAGGGAGGGTACAATCCCTCAACCAACCGGGGGAATCCGAGGGAAGGACACAAGGTGGGGAAGCCGGTACATTAAACCAATAGGGAGATACATAGGCAGGGTTCGGCACAGAGTAACAAATCATAGACCAGGAAACAAGTGACAGAACTTTCCTGAACAAGGGGTGGGGCCAGGGAGGATTGACAACTCGATGGGAAGGGTTTAGGGAGACAGGAAGGGAACAATCTGGAAAAGTGGGTGTGGTTTAGGGATGACTGACAGGGCAAAGGCACAAATAAGGGGAAACCAAATACCATGAACAGGGGGGTACATAACTGGATCAAATCATTACAATTTAAAATATAACAAATGTAAAAACAGAATAAATTAATGCACCGCAACATGTCACCAGGGAATAGATGCATTATGTGGCCAGGAAGAATCTTTCTTATCAAGTTGGGGTTTTTTTGTTTGTTTGGTTGGTTTTTTTCTGATTAAAACTCTGTTTTTCTTTGAAGTCCTGAATAATTTACTTTACTTCATACTACTCTGTGGTATTAGATCAAATAATGGCTTGACAGACTTTAGTACCATGTATTTCTTGATTTAATTCTGATAACCCCTCTCTATTTTTCTGTTTCTTTGTCAGTGGCTACTTTGTCGATAGTATGAAATGTTTGCATATAGAATGATTCATCCTGTACTGCTCAGTATCATACAGGTCTCTGTGATACCTAAGTCCTTCCACACATTAGACAGAGCTGCAAAGTCTTATGTGCAAGTTAAATCTGGATAAAGCTGTGGTTTTATTTGGTGTCCCATGTTAAAACAAATCTGAATACAATGAAGTAGTTGGCTGCATGCAGATTCCTGGGGATGTGCATGGACCCTTTCTTAGTCTACTTGTACAAACACAGAATAACCTATAAGGTCAATTCAGAGAAAGTTAAATTTCCCTTACGTGTTACGAATACCTAAATACATAAGCAGAAATAATATATGAAGCGTTCTCCAAAAGTATATTAGGAACCAGAACCTAGACTTTTGAGTCCATGGAGTGGAGTCCACAACTGATTTTTTCCCCTCTTGAGGGTTTCAAGAGTGTTAGTATTATGTCTGTACTTTGATTTGGAAAATCCATGGATGACACAGTGTGAAGCGGGCAATGCTGCCTCCAATTTTCTAACTTCACATTGGACTGGGATGAGATTTGTGCTATGTCACAGATAGAGTCACAGCTGAATTCCCAGCTATGTCACTTAGCAAGTAGCTCCACAACTGCTTCTCAGTAGGATGAACCCAGCGGCAGAAGTGACCAAAAGCTGAAGGGAGTTACTGTGTCACCACCAATTCTACTTCACACTGAGAACTGGGATAGCTCCATGACATTGCACAGTACCTGAAAGACATGCAGGAATAACTTCTGTGGCCATAGATAAAAATGAGCATTTCAATAGCTTCTTTACTAGGAAAAAATATAGAACATAAGCACTAAACCATGTCTCTTTTTAAATGTTGTGTTGCAAGTTTATTGGACTTAAATTATCCCAGTACTTTCCTCACTTTTGCCCTTATCAGCAGGGCCAGGTTCTTAAACTACTAGAGGTATTTTTTTACATGCCCAGATATGTCAAATGCACTTATTCTGATGTTTTGATTTTATGTAACAGTGAACCTGCAATATTAAAACAATTGACCCAGGTTTAAATGATGATATAATTCATCATTTCTGTCATGGAAAGCTGCTTTCTGACCAAACAGTGGCTACTGCAGTGAATCTGTGAAGTGATCATTATTGTGAAATATTCTGGAGGGTACTCACTTTGATATGAGCAATAGGAGCCTGGCTGGTTTCTAGAAATTAATTAGTGCAACACCATATGTTAGCAGACACACAGCAGATGTGTGTGTGTGTGTGTACATGGCAAAACAGAGTAGAAAATTCTGCAGTTGGAGTTAAAGCAAGAGAAAAGACTAATTTAAGGCAGAATCCAAGAATAGAAACTTTGATTTGTTTTCAAGCAGCTTTCTAAATACTTAAAATGTTGATATTTTTACTGTGGTTTTTGTTAGGTTGTTTCTTATTGTGTGAGTTCTAAATGTTATCTTGTTATGTGACACCTCAGACATCTTTTCTAATTTCCACTGAATGGAGGCACACATACCAAAGTCTTTGTGTCATACAATAATTATTCTATGTGTGTCTATCACTTATAGTAAGAAACTAAATTCTCTCTGTAACCTAAGCACTAAAGCACTACAATATGCTTATTCTCTACGTACTGCTCTTAGTGTATTGCTAAACCATTAGTTCAAATGAGATTGTGTTTTTCTTGCTGTAGTAAATGATTATTAGTATCTTCCTTTAAACCTCATGTACTTGATTCTCAAACTGCTGATTTTTATTATCTCATATCACCTCAAATACTGCCAAATCTAACTAACTGGTAGAGATAGTCACTCAGTGCCAAGGCAGATCTAGCACCAAGATCGAGTTTAAATAATAGAAGACAATATCACTATCATTCTATTTTGGAAACAATCTGCATGACGTGAGTTTTAAGGGTATGTGAATGAATAATTACAGCTTGTGCATTGAGCTGATTGGTAGCCTTGCAATAAAAATTTATTTTTATTTTCTTAGAAGTCAGAATTTTAGTTCTCCTGGAAAATTTTACTGTGTTTTAGGGTAAGGTGCAGCCCCATGGAAGATGCACTTCCCACAAATCTTGCAATTTATGTAAAAATCAAGCAACTGGAAATCACAAGAGCAGGTTTGAAACAGGGACAGAGTATAAGAAAGGAATTGGCTCATTTAAAGAACACTAAGAACAGAACCTCATGTTCCTGAAATGTTATTCAATAGCTTTTGATATACTAGGTGTTTTTTTACCAGTAGATTTTATAAATTTAAATAAACAACAGAAAAATATATTTGAACTATGTGATTAGCATTTCATTTTCAAAATTGCCTTGCAAGAATTTCCTGTGCTTTAACAAGACAGAGTTATGCCATCTCAATTGATCTTTGGGAAAATTTTGCCTGTATGTGCATCCTGGTGTTGTCATGTTATCATACCATTCTGCAGTGAATCTCTTCTCCCTTGTCCCTACCTGGCCATTTCTTTTTCTTCTGTATGTGCCATTTAGCTCCTTCTACACCCTCAGTTGCTTTTCTTGTCAGTTACATTGCAGATAAACTTCTTGTATAAGTAGCACTATTTAGGACTATGTAAAAAGATGATTGATCTGGCATATAAACAATTTAAAGGAATATAAGTTTTTTTGTACTTCTTAAGACCAGAAATGGTTTATTTGTCTTAAGATATTTTCTGGCAAGGTCTTAGAGCCTGAATCTTTAATTTTTTGGCTCTTCTTCAAGGTGCCTGTCAATTCTCCTCTTTCTCAAAGGTCTTTTTTTGGTCTTTTTTGGTCTTTTTCTGTCAGTGGTTTGCTGCACCACTGGTGAAACACCATCGAGGACTACTTATTCCCTAGTGTGACAATGGCTTTCCCTGAATGAGACACATTAGTGTTTGCTTAGTGAATCTGAAGGATACCAAGTGAGAGACCAGAACATAATCACTACATCCTCAGAAACCTGCTAGGAAGCCAAAATCAGAATCTTTATGCCAGTGTAAGAAGAGCAAGGATGCTGTGGATGGAAGGGTTTGTGGTTAGTTATATGTATCTTACATGGTTAAAATGCCATAAGAAACAGATAATACAGAACCATCCCCACGAACAGAGAGCTGCCATCACTTTTGTCACTTGATGAATGGAAATTTGAATGAAAGAGATGTCTGGTGTGGGGAGACTTTAATAAGAATTTCATAACAGAACACTAATACATGTTTGCTGTGTCCTGTGGGATGCCAGTGGAACCAGCTAAACGTGCTGCAATATGAGGCAAATACCAGCAGAGGTCATGGAAGCAGGAATAAAAGAATAGAAAAGGCTGATGGACTAACAGAAAAATAATCTGTGAGAGGTAAAAGGTAAGGGCTGCAAGGGAAATCAGACCGTCACAGAGACTGCAGAGTACCAAGAAGAATTCAGTAGCTCAAAAGCCTGTATAATATACTACACTAATTGCAAACTTAATAAAAAATGTCACCTTTTCAGAGACAATTGAAGTAATAAATACAAGTTATAAGGTGCATCAAATCCAGTGCAAAATTATCTGCTAATAAAGTGCAACTAAATCATCTAGTAGATGAAAAAATAATTGGAAAGATATTTCAAAATTTAAATTCAAAAGCAAAGTACCACTCATGCCAATAAGAAATGGCATGTTTTTAATAAAGACCAAATTTATATTCGAAGAAAAGTACTCGATGAAGATAAATTAAATTTGTTTATTCAGACTTCTCTTTGTTAAGTTTCAACATCTGTGTATGTAAAATTTTCATGATCATATATATTAAAATTGTTTTCATTTGGTTATTAATTTATATAGAAATTATTTCTGGACATTGGGAAAGTTAAGCTTAGTTATGAAGCATTTATATTCTATTTATTTATCAGGAGAAACTTTCAAAAGTCTGATTTATATAAATATATCAGGCTGTATGCACCATGCCATTATTTTATAGGGCAAATAAAGATAGATTAAGAAGAAGAGATTTCAAGTCAACTTGTTATTGTAAATATTTTGAGTGCTTGTACAAAAATGATGGGTTTTTACTAAAGTAATGGAGCTTGAACCAGGAAATAGGAATCAAAGAGGAAGAAGAAAAAGCTTACTCATACCTAGCTTTGTGGTGTCTTTTCCACTACACCAAAAAAAAAACTCACTGGGATGTAAAAGTGAAATATTTTTAAGTACTAAATGCAATACAGGGCAATTCTCCTAAAAGCCTTTTACATTTTAAATAGTATTTCAATGATTTCTGTAAAATGAAGTCTAGCTCCTTTAAAGAAAAATCTTTAGTTTTTAATAATCTGCTGAAAGAATTGACCCTGAAAGAATTGAGCCAAACATTTAAACAATGCTCCCTATGTTTTAAGGGTCACATTTCTGTGTGCTTCTAGTTTGGGTAACATTTTTATTTTTGGTCTTATTTACAAATGTAAAAATTTTATTTTTATTTTTATTTTGCTCATCACCTGAAAATGAGAAGTTTGAGGCTTTGCCACATTTTAGCCAGTGTTTTAGTTGCTGACAAAAATAGTCCTTTTTTTTTATTTTAATAAGAAAAGCTAAAAAGTACTATTTTTGGTGGAACTGAGATTGTGAATAGGAAATCTGCATCATTAGAAGATCTTTAGTTATACTCTAGTAAATTGTACTTGCTGTATTTTGCTGACATAGTACATGAAGAAAGGACCTAGTACTTCTTTTCTACAGTCTTTTTTTCAATATAATTGATCAGCCATAACTGAAAATATACCAGGACTGTAAAATGAGCAACGAAAATGATCCCTAGATAGCTATTAAAAATTCGTCCTCTAGAATCTGTCTTGTTATGATAAAGATGGCAGGAGCAGAATCAATTGTAAGACCTTTCAGAAAAGTGATGGATTTCAGAGATAAATATGAATATTTGGAGGGTGGAGAAACTTTGAGTTAGAAAACTTAATTTCTAGCACTTCCTTTTCATATCTGTGTAGGCAGGATCAGAGTGATGGCAGCTGTCATCAAGCTTGCATACTATAAGTGGCAATATGATCTTATGAAAATTATTATGTTCTGTGACTTCTAAGACTTCTGTTTGGGGTATCTTTGATCCTAAGCTGTAATTGCAGTTATTTACTTTTAAAGCTATAAAATTTTAATTATTGTTTTTTTAAAAAATAATTCAGTGCTTTTATAATGAGATTCAAGGTGCTGTCTATCAGAGCTTGCACAAAAATAATTCTGTGACACTCAATTGTATGACTGGGAAAATAACCTATAAGATGTGCACTGATAACATCCAAAATTAAACTTTAGATATTGCCCTGATCAAAAATGAAGCTTGTCAGCTATTTTAGAGGCAAAGAAGTGATCCATTAAATGGTGATAAATTTGTCAGTGGTTGATAGAGTAAATCACTTAGAATGAGAGCAGCACCAAGAATCCTTAGGGACTTTGTCAGCTGCTCATATTCTATGATCCCTTTTTACTCCTGCTTCTGAAGCAAGTAATGCTTTACATTGTGTACATCCATATCATATGTATCAAAGACGTTGTGAAGCAACCAGCTAATTCCCACCTGAATGAATTTTTTTTGTGAATACCTGTGTTAGGAAAAACAGTGAAGCATGAGAAGTGCTGCCTGATAAACCTTGAAATGAACAGTGGTCAGGCTGCTGAGACTGGGATTATTTTCAGTATATGTGGACTTTTTGATGTGTGATCCAAGGATGCACTCCCACTGCAGCATTAGTACAATTCAGTTCAGACAGTTACTCAGAAGACAGAAATGATAGAAGCCCAGAATTTTTCGTGCCAGTGCTTACAGGACAACACACACAAAAGTCTGAGCATTTAATGATGTTTGATAGCAGTGATGCACTGTAGCACTGTTGGCATATGCCTTCTAGCTTTACCTGTTCCAAGAACAAGTAATAAGTAGCTCAGGCCACTTTGTTTTTTGACTGTATATTTCCTTGCATTTACAAGTAACTGTATGTTCTCTTTCGCATCCTCAGGATATCTGCCCTTTTCCCTGTGCTCCAGAAGTAGCTTATACACTGCTATTGGTTCCACACTTAGCCTTCTACTGCCTGAATAATATTTAGACAGCTGCCCCTCTGTCTCTGCCTATGTGTCTCCACTGGAGTGATGTATGTGCCCCAAACAGAAGGGAACAAACAGTATATAAGTTAAAATGGAAGTTTTCAGTTTTGAACAGGAGCAGAGGCAGGCAGTCATAAAGTGGGCAGCTAAACATCACCACTGAGATATCACTGTTTTTTGACATCTCTCTACCTCTCAAGAAACCTCAGAGAGGTCACAGACACATGCTTATCTAATTTCTTTGAAATAAACCAGAAGGTGGAGGTCTGGGGAGATGCGTAGAAATAAAAAGTCTATTCAACAAATCTCATTAAAAAGTTTTGACCCAAAGTACATTTCATGGACTAAAATATATCGGTGAAAAAAAAAAATTAGTGCCAGAGGCCTGTGACAGAACCTACTGAGACTTTGCAAAGATAGATTTCCATCACATCTTGTGATGTTTTGTGAATGTAAATTTGAGCAACTGACAAATAATCTATTAAAATGTGGGATGTTGTGTCTCTCACTCAAAATAGGTGGAGTCAGATAAGAGTCAGCTTTGATAGATAACATTTATTAGTTCCAGGAGAACCTGTGAGTAGGACCAGAAAAATAACTAGAATGGTGAAGAGAAGTTGCACCTATATAAAATAGAGGGTAAATTTACAAACTGTAGATTTTAATTTTCTTGAAAGAGTTTCTGAGAACAATGTTTTTCACAAAAGCTACAGTAATGATTGTTGCTTGGAACCAGTTAAAAGGATATTTTTTCATTACTTGGTTGGGATTTCTTGGGGGGATGATGGTTAAAAATTCCTTATCAGTTTGTACTGCTTTGCCCAAAGAACGTGGGCTCTCCTGCCTGCATGGTACCATACCCTTAGGGTAGGTTACTGCATGTTACCTTATGAGGTGTATTCCAATAACTCTTTGAATTAAGGTGGGAAAATAGATTAATTTTGAACAAAGGACTGTTTTTAGCTTGGATTTTCCCCGCCCTTTCCAGTGCAGCATTTAAAAATGGACCAATTTGTCTATGTTAGCCAAAACCTTGATTGTGTTACTGACCAGAGTAGTTGGTGAGTTAGATGTTACAGGTGAATTGAGCTGTAGGAAGCTCAAATTACTCAGTGACTTAAATTTAAACCATAAAAGCAAGTACAATAAATTAAAGCAATAGAAAAAGAGGTCCACATAAAAGTGGGATGTGTAGCTTCACATGGCTATTCTTGGAGTTAAAAACCTCCACCTAAACAATATTCACATTAAGGTGGTGTTTTTAAGGAGATAAAAAAATAGGAATGACAAAAGTACAGAATGAGTCAGAGCTAGCCAATGGGAAAAGTAGAGGATCCACCCCAGAGGGGAATAAAATTGGTTATGACTCAAGTGTCTGATATACTGAGCTTGTGTTTAAGCTCTGATTTTAATAGGGAAAACAATGGCAAGAAGTTGAGCATGTAGGCTGCAGTCTGAAACATACTGACCTTGGCAAAATTATGCTTATTAATTTGGATGCATGCTGAATTAACCTTGTGACAAATAAACATAAGGACCTAAAAAAAAAGTATGCATGAAATGTAGCCTGTCAGCCTGGTGATATGCAAATGAAGAGGACAGGACCTAGTTTATCAACTTACCATCTCTCTTTGTCAGTCTTTTACTATTTAGATCCTTAGTTACCAGATATAATGAAGCAAATTTGTGCTTGAGAAATGAATATTGATGAGGAAATGACTCATGGTTTTTAACAATTTATAATAAAGAGCATAGATGAGGGTGCCTGATTTTATAAAGGTATTATGCAACCCCTATGCCATGGAATTCCGGATGGTAAACCTCTCAGACACTGAGGAAAAACACATCCTCTCTTAAGAGCTTCCAGTGCTTCTAGTGGCTTTCTCCCTGTGTTTTGACTAAAGTCTAACCTCTGAAATTTAGTTTTTACCAGTTATCTGTTTTTCAGCTTTGCACAACTTCTGCTTGAAGAAAATAAAATAGAAGAATTAAATACTTGATACTTGAGTTTAATAGCAAAGGTGCTTTCCTTTTGGAAAGCAAGTTGTGTGGAAATCCTTTCTGCAACCTGAACAGAGCAGGTGTGAAGCTCTCCAAGTCAAAACCTCACCCTCTTTACACAGAAACTCCAACCTCTCTTTCTGATACAAATACTGTAGCCAGTGAAGGGCACTGAATTTTCTTGTAGTGATTTATGACCAAATGTGTCTATTAACCATAGGAAAATGAGGAACAGTGAGAAACTTGCCATGAAATAAAAGGTGCAACTGTGTAGCTTTTGGGGTTTGAGCACTTTTCCCCCAGGTACAATTAAAATTATGGTTCCTAATAGTAACACTGGCAGTTAACCTGATAAAATTCTTCTTTTCTTATTCATCCTCTTTTCTTACTGATCCTCTTTTCTTCCCTTCTCAGGAAACTGCTTTTAAACTGATGTTCCTAAACAAGTGGTAGCTTAACAAATTCTTTAACCTTCACCAGCAAGAAGGAAGAGAAAATGAAATTATTTCTTATAGAATCAGAATATATGCCTCAATTTACCTTAACCCATGACTATGAAAATCTTATTCCTGTTATTGACCATTAACTCAAATTTATAGGGAAAACCACTGCAAGTGAGCACTCATCCTGAAGCAGGTAGCTTCCCACCTGGCTTGCAGTTCGACACAACTTGAAAAAATCTGCCTTAATTTGGCCCCCTGTCAAAACTCTTGCTTTATCAACCATTTTAATATATATCTTCAAAGCATATTTAGTTTGCAAAGGAAACTGGTGTCGAATTTCTCTCTCAGGGCATTTTAAACCCATTGTTTTGTTCTTTGTGCTAGTGTTTTCTATTGGTTATGACAATCATTATATTCTATGAAGTGCTGTATTTATTTGCTTAATGTTATTCCAAATCTTCTCTAAACAGCCCTGAACCAGGCATGGGTGGCTGTCTGCCTGGAATGCTGACAAATATCAATGTTCATGGATGGTCAATGAGCTAAGCACCACCCTATGTAGAACATACTGTATTTTTAAAAGACATAAGAACAAATGTATTTCTCTTTCAGGTGTTACAGAATGTGAATGAGAGGTTTTGGCTGGCAATAGCAGAAATAGATTAATTGGCATAGCAAATACAAGCTACATTTTGCTTTAGTGTGTTAGTTGTGCATTGAAGGCACCTGAGCAGAGGGCATACTCGGAAGTTTTTCTCCCTGAGAACTTCCTCTGTGAGTTAATAATAGGACCAATTGGAGGTTGGCTTGGTTGTTGACAGCCTGAGAAACCGATTGGAAAAGTCAGTTCGCCTCTGTGAAGCCACATTTTGAAGCAAGTAAGCCCCGTGAAAACTCTTTTTCATTTCTGGCCTCTCACTGCCCGGCCTGGGCCCGGCAGGGTGAGCTCGGGAAGCCGCCGGGCCCTTTCTCAACCCGGGGCCGCGATAACCAGGGGAAGCCTGTTGCTGAAATCCTAGCCCCCTTCCCCGGCGTGGCTGCGTCTCGGCAAAGCTCTGCCCCGCTGCCGGCTGAGAGCAGCCGAGGAGTGGCCAGGCCGGCCGGGGGGAGGCAGCTGAACCCCGTCCTGGCAAAGCCCTCCACAGCCTTGCCTGCTGGGCGAGGGGAGGGCAGGCAGCAGTGGGCAACCCTCGCACCCTGCAATCCTGGCACCAGTCCAGCATGGACCGCAGCCCCCTACATTTTCTACGTAAAATTTTAACCCTTCCAATGCTCAGATAAGACTTGCAGACCTTCAATCCCTCCTTGAGTAAGAGGAAAAAGACCAGAGAAAATACACCAAAATCAGCGAAGCAAGAGCCAAGTTCAAGATAGAAGGAGAATGAGGAGATACTGTGAAAGTTGGCTAAAAATTCTTTTGTAAGCTATAGGGATAGACTATACTACACTAAAAATTCCTATAAACTGTGAAAAAAGACATGGGAGGTTGGAGCATTCGGAAGATTCTTTGCTCTGAAGGAAAAAGGAGAATCTCTATCCTGAGAATGAAGTACAAACAGAGAAAAAGAGAAATTAAAAAGACTTTTGCTTTTGAACAGTTCATTCTTAAAAGTAAATACCCCATGAGTTTAACATGGCCCATAAACACAGTTCGGGAAAGATGTGAGGATAGGAGGAGTTAGTGAAAAAGTGAAGCCATGAGAGAACTGTTTTTTTTTCTTCTTGTGGAAGAAACCCTATAGCCAAACAAAAAGGAGACTTCTCTCTCTAAAGTAAACTGAAAATGATTTTTTAAGTTAGTAATTGACTAAAGTGTTTCTGTATGTTATTATAAAGAAGGTGTGGAAGGTGGGGGGAGGGGGTAGTCTGAAGGTTTTATTCTGAATTTATTATTTTCTTTGTGTTGTGAATAAAGTTTTCTTTACACCCTTTTAAGTTTTAAACCTGTCTTGCTTTTGCTCCTAATTCTATCTCACAACAGAAAATAAGTATATTGAAATTAGCAAATCTAAACTATAACATTTATTGCATTGGCCAAGAAATCGAACTAAACCAAAACATGGAGCTTTTGGCAGGGGCAGAGCAGAACACAGTGACTTGTTTTCTAACAGAAAACTCCTTTTGCACTTCATAAATTAGTCAGTCAATTAAGGCTCACTGATAATGCAACAGAATATATAGGGCGTCTTGTTATATGTATTATACCTGCCCTACAGCACCCATGACTCTACCTGGAAATGGGGTAAACTGCTGCTTAACCATTTATATAAAATTTTTCTTCTTTACTCATATGAAAGTATTTCTTTGCTTCTTCATTGGTTTGACTGTTTTTACAGTTGCAGCTCTAATTTGTATTTTACTGGGTAGTGATGGTGACTAAGACATATTTTGTTAATATATTCATTTCATAACTTTTCAGAAGTACTTGGGATTAAAAATGCATAATGAAGTACATAATTTAAACTGATAATATCCTCTGATAGTCACGGGAATTTCCCGTGTTTGTCCTGATCAACTTACTGCTTAAAAGAAATTAATATAAAGTTTCTATCTAGAGACTTTTTGGGAAGAAAAAAAAAAAAAGAGAAAAAGGTAAAAGAAATTAAAAAATAATCAAATTTGATGAGTTGGTATAGTTGGCATACACTGAAGCTTTGAGATCAGAATGGTTTGGGTTGCAAGGGACCTTTAGGATCACCTAGTTCCAAATCCCCTGCTGTGGGCTGGGACTTCTTCAACTAGATCAGGTTGCTCCAAGCCCTATCCATAAAAACTTCCAAGGATCTCAGTTTCAACCAACAAGACACCAGAGCTCGATGCAGCTTAGAGCAGTCTTCTGCTTGAGAGCAAATCTTCTAAAAAGCCAGAGACGTAGCAAAAAGCACTGGCATAATCAAGTCAGAAGCCAACTTTATCCATCAAATAGTGATGCAGTAGAGACCTGGATTTGCCAGGGACAGAGGCCATTGAGCTGTGCTCCAGGGGTATTGGCTCAGACTCAAAACCAAGTGAGTGGAAATACATGGCCCTTCACATACTAAATTCCTCTCAAGATGTCCAAGTTTAAACTAGCTTGCAGCATGTAATTTTTTTAAAAAGGAAGGTTTATGCTTTTACTATTATTTTTAGAAACACTGTATTGACTTTGCTGCAGGCAATAGGTAGCAGGTAACAGCACTGTGACTCAAGAAAGGATTGTTAGCAGAGTAAATGATTGCTGTTAGCATTCAGCTGGAATAAATGATTACTGCTAAGAGACAGCTATACTGCAAGCTCTTCAGCTGTTCTGATTCAGTGTTACTGCTTAGAGTTGATGAGCCTTCCAAAATCCTGTGTTCAGTCTTCCAGAAAAGTTATCAGAATATGAGATTTCTACTCTTCTTGGGGAATGAAGGGGGAAAAAAATAAGTCTGTGTTTAATGTTTGGCATAAGGAAAAGGCTGTAGTAACTTCAGCAGCCTGAGAAACATTCCATGCTCAAGATTGTTGCATTGTAAAGCTGCAATCACTTATATGTTGATTAGAGAAGAAAAAGATGGTGAGAGGTTAAAGGAGAGACATGTTTGCTTGTGAATTTTTAATGTGATACCAAATGCAATTGGCCACCTACAGACAAAATTCATTAATACAGAATTGTATTTAATGTTGGAATTGTAGGAATTTACTGAACATAACTGGGGTAAAAATCCAATCCATTTAACTCCTTTCACAGAAAATCTTTCTTTCAAAAGCTGCTATGAATTTAGGAAAAGTGTAGGTCTCATAGTCATAAAATGGTGGCCTATTTCTAACAAAAAAATACAAAAAACCAAATTAGATCATACTATCATGAAGCTAGAGAGTCACTTTGTGTTGTCTTACTTATTGGGAAAGATTCCGGTGAACACACAAAATGTAATCATGTGGCCCTTTCAGCTTTAATCATGCAGGTAGAATGCACAGTCCTTTGCAAACTGAATTCTTGCCTGTCAAAATGTGCACCTTTAGCTTCGCTTCCAGTGTGGGGTTTAAGGAAAGGAAAGGCTGGACAAAGCCATTGGCTATTGAGGGTCGCAGTCTGCCAGAGGGGGAAGATGGTTTTCCGTGGAGAATGAACCTGACTTTTCCAGCAGTGTCACCTGCCCAAACAGTGTCCAGCTACTGCTCATGTCCTGGTGCTGCAGGACAGAGCCAGACCCAGAGCTTCTTCCCAGAGCTGGAGGATTGCTGCTGCCAGCAGCTGCCCACGCAGCATCAGGAGCAATGGGATTCTGCTGGCAGCTGCAGGAGGAACAAGGTGTAATGCACTACTCTTGATCTGTAACCATTTGCAATCTAGGTTCTGTTTCTTCAGCTGTCTCTGAACAGGCTGTGATCAAAAAACCTCAGCTGTGCAGAGCCCTGGGAAGAACTGCAGGTAGACTTCTTGGAACAGGAGTGTACTTGAAAGATAATTTCAGGCTTGCAGGAGGTAAGATAGGAGAGAATAATGCAGGAAATCTTTAATAATGCAATACATAAAAACTTAAGTATATTATTTGGTCTGACAAGAATCTGTCAAAGTTGAGGATTTACCGATACCTTTAAGTGGTGGAATTATTCGTTTGAACTCTGCAAGTAAATAACTGTTAACTTGTGTACACGAAAAAGTAACTGTCAGTGTGCATGCTCATTTGATCTTCCTTACAAAATAAAATTATCCTGGTTACAGCTGTTGGTTTCACTGCTATTTCCCATTTCCTGGGTTTTGTCATAAAAGGGGTTTACTTTATTTGAACTTTAATTTATTTTCCAGCCAAAATACCTTTTTTAAAAAATACAATGAATGTGCTTTTAAAGAATATGTTAATGTATATGGCTCCTTTCTGAAGTTCTACAAGTATGAGAAGTCTGAACTTTTAGCTCTCATCTTATGCCAGCTCAAAACCAGCTACAATACCTAGAAGAAAAGGTAATAATAGTTCAAAGGACTTTGTGAATGTACGAAATGTGTTACACATTTTGTCTTTTTCCAGAAAGATACTTGCCAGTAATTCAAATTTAATTTTAGGCCACGAGAAACAATCCTCATTTTTTTTATCCTAACAGGTAAAGAAACCCCTAATGCAACTTGTATTGGTGTGCTCTTCAATAGGCTTTGAGCCCAGCAATTGACATGCTGAGTATGTCCTAAGTTTATACCCAAGTCCTGAGGAAAAGAGTTACAGAA
Organism: Toxostoma redivivum; assembly: GCA_013397375.1. NCBI lineage: Eukaryota > Metazoa > Chordata > Aves > Passeriformes > Mimidae > Toxostoma > Toxostoma redivivum. The sequence goes on along the minus strand of VXBI01006668.1, from coordinate 95,192 downwards.
TGGAAATGAGGAAAGGGTCAGAGTGAACACTGGAACCCTTCTTTGTAGAGTCAACTATAGGTAGAAACTTTTTGCATCCTGTAGGCAAGACATCATGTTTGTAATGTCTCAGAGACAGGAACTAAAACAATGCACACAAAAGTAAGATCATGCATAGAGTAAGGACTGTGCAGATCCTGGTAGTTTTATTAAACTCTTCAAATTCAAAAGCATGAGGCCAGATTCTTGACTCTATGGAATGACTCTGTCAGGAAAGGTGTTCAGCTGAAGCTTGGATATCTGTGCCTTTGAGAAGGGAGCCATGCATTGAACACTGTTTTGGAGGACTGGAAATATCTTTACTTTGCTCTAACAACGACTGACACTTCTTTCAGTATTTATGGTTATTGCTGCTATTACTGCTGTTGTGTTTACCTCTGGCTGGTTGCTGCCTTCTGTACTCTCAAATATAGCTCAGTGTCTATAAATGGGTGATTTTAATTGGAAAAAAAATCAGGTCCTGAAAGCAGTCATCTTCTGGTGAGTGTTTAAATGGCAATCTCATATCACATATTGGCACTTTCTTAAGTAATAGTGTTTCAATCAATACATATTTGAAAACATCTTAGTCTTTCCTAAGGAAAAAATTTAGCCCCTTGAAAATGCCTTTAAATAGTAGAATTTAAATATCTTCTGGCCTATTATTCAGTGCACATTGTACAATAAGGTCTAACGAAGTAGTTAATAGTACATCCTTGTCTTTGAACTGGTAAAAAAGGACTTTAATAGTTGCCCAGAATTCTCTCCTTCCTAGAGTATTTCAGCATATTCTTATAACAAATACCCACTATTGGCATTTTTCACTTTAGAAATACTGTAAGGTGGATTGCAAAGTTAAAGCACAGGCAGCTCAGTTGTGCTCTCAAGATGTACTGTAACAGCCTTGAATCAGCACTGACTTCATTTCTCACTGTCTCATTGAAATATGCATTCTTTGGATGTCTTGGTTAATTCTGAATAATCCTAAGAATAGAGAAGAGAGGAGGGATAGCTCCTATTTTTAAGGCATAATTTCTTTCCTATGAGGCAAAATTCCATTACATATTTTTCATCTTCTTTCACTCTAACCTTGACCTTTTCAACTAAGTATTTAATTCACAATATTAATAATCTCACTCTGTTAGCAATTCATGACCTTTCTGCACAGTTTGTTACACAACTTTGAGAAAATTGACTTAAGGCTTTCTGAATACATAGTCCTCTGTGCAAGAGCCTACGGTTTGTTTTTCGAGGAAGCACTCTGATATTCTGTGACAATTCCCCTCTACTGAACAAATTTGCAACTAGACCTTTCAACTCCTTTGTCTGTGCTTGCTCCCAAAGAAATTTAGATTTTCAGCTGGAGGACTGGTGGCTTAACTTTACAGCTGTGTGTTTATTTCACTGGAGTCTCTTCAAAGAGCCAATAGTACAGTGAAAACTTTGTTAGCTTATACAGGGAAGTGCGTTTAGGAATAGGGATTTTAAAAAATTATTATTTGATTTGTGCAGACAACTGGATTTTCTCTTTTGAAGATGTCTGCAAGTTACAATCTTTATTTGCTTTTAATGCCTGGGATATTTGCAAATGTTTCAGCTGTTTTATGATGCAATGACTGAAAAATGGGCATTCACTGACTCCCAAAGTACATGGCTTCAGCTGCACCCAAACCACGTATACTCATATCTGCCTGCCAGTACTCAATATTTGAATGAAAAGAAATTAAGTGCCCAAAATTCCTTCTTACAATATAGACTGCTTTTCCTGATTTCCAGTATATCTACAGTATTACCTTATCTTTCAGGTAATTCCTAGGATGTGTTTATGACCTTTTTGTATAATTTGTCCTTAATTGCTTTTTATTCCTGTCTTTATTGCTAAAAATTGTTGCCTATGGAATTTAAAAAAAAAAAATTAATTTTTTTTTGGTTTTTTAGTGATGAATTAATAGAAAACCCCCATAAAACCAAAGTTCATGTGGGCATGAAAAACACACTGTTCATTCTTAATGGTTGGAGAAATTTCCTGTTGGAGTCCAAGTGTCCATTTGTATGTGGGGTCTGACCAAGCTGGTATTGGCATTACTGAATGTAGTGATTGAGTAATCAGTCTTACTTGTGATACAAACCTAGAAGTATGTTAAGATCATACTCATATGATGATGAATAGCACGGCATAACTGATGAATTAGCATATTTATTTCATCACTGCAAAAGGTACTTTAGAAAGCCTTTCCAGGCCCACAGTGGGCAATGTTCTCTTTACAACATTTTATGCTTTTCTTTTTTTCTGTTTTTAAAGGAATACTGTGTAGTATAATTCACTTGCCAATTTACATTTGCAGTGTTACAAAAAACTCATAGTTGTTTGACTTGAGAAAGACTGTAACATGTCCTGTCAAATTTTGTTTCCTGGTCTGTAACCTTTATGGTTGCTTGTTACATGTGGTGAAGTAAGACATTTGACATAAAGGGCAGCCCAAAACGGAATGAATTTGACCTTATAAACGAATAAATAGAATACAGATACCAACATGACATCTGTGTGAAATTGTGTTCCCAATTAAGAGACTGACTGTATTTTTTTATTTATATGTTTTCTATCATTTTTTGGTAGACAGATTTTTTTTAATCTGGAAGTTCTTGACAAAGAATAGGGTAAAGTCTGCTTGCAAATAAGGAGGAACACAAGTTGGAATGGCTACTGACTCACCTAAATAGTCAAATACTGAGATTCAACATTGATAGTACTTTTGAAAATGTAAACTTTGTATTGATGAGAAAATGTACCAGCAGGAACTGTGCTGTCTTGGTATGGACAGCATAATCTCTGAGTGACACATCTCTGTTTTTCTCCTGTGTGCATCATGAAATAACTTGTAAGAAGTCCTACAGCTTGTCTGTACATGCTTCATAAATATATATGAGTAGATGAGGTAAAAAAAGTATAAATCAAAATATTCTAAAGCATCTATCAGTTTTAAACAAGGAGATTTTTTTTTTAATTCAAGATAAAAATACAATGGGCTGGAAGCCTTCAACATTTTTATAAAACACTTCCTCTTAATAATCCTCTTGGGACACAAACTTGCTACAAGGAATATTCCATTAAGCAGAAAAAGTGTAAGCTCCAGAGTGAGATTTTTATAGTGAACAAGTTCAGTTCCATTACCGAGAAAATGAGAACTTGGCCCTGAAGTTAAATCAAAATGTGCTGACTATAGCACTGGACCCCAGATTTAGTGAAAGGCTTTTAAAGAAAGTAAGTCAAAACAAGTTTTAAAGTAGAAAAACTTGTGTGTTAGTGTAAGGTATACCCAGGAATATTTAGACATTTCAAATTAGATGATTCCATTCTATTTCTCAAGTGTGAATGGTTTTTAATTTTAATTTGATTATGAAGTGTTTGAATTTAACCTGCCTATAACACAGATGAGTCTTACAAGTGAGACTTACAGTAAGGTAGGTTACTTTCCAATTTGTGATGTCTATGGACACTGCATGAGGCATAGATTTAGACCAACTCCATTCCATCTGTACCATCACAGAGTAAAGAATGATGGATGTATAAGCTAAATGAGAAATGACATAAACATAATCTTTCAAGTTGTGTTCATGTAAGGGGCTAGAGAGGAGAGTGAATATTTTGTTTCTTTATAGAACATTAAAAGAAAAATAAAGCCTTAAAGCTTGCGACGTTAAAAATAAACTTCATTCTATAAGGCAGCTGAGAAAGAAAAGGCAGATGTGATTTGGCAGTGAGAGCAGTTCTGTTAGGGAGTTAATTATATGCATGAATAGGCAAATCCTTACTTTTACAGAGAGTATTTTGTTTTAAAAATATCATTACCTTATATTTGTCTAGAATAAAATTTTTAAAATTCTTTACAGAAGTAATGATCTGGGACATAAATGGCCGCTAACTGCACAGTAGTTTTCATGTGACAGATATATTGCAAAATAGGGATGGTCCTGACCAAGCAGGATTTATGGCTGTGAAGGTCAGAAAATGTTGTAATAGTTTCTTTCTCATGTGAAGTTTATTGTGCTTATCTAGATTGCTCCGACTTCCACATGGATTATAAATGGTACCACACATTACTTCTTAGGTTATTTTATTGTTGTTAATAGAGGTGTAAAGCTATTACAAGATCAGTATTGAAGATTCTAGAACTTCCTTCCTCATCAGGCCCAATACAGATTAAGAAGTTACACTTTTTACAGAAAGCAAGACCAGGAGGGCAAAACATGCCTTGATTTGTTTGAGAGTGTTTTATAATGTGTTTGCAACTGATAGCCTTGTTGGCAGCCAGGTTTCTCCCTGGCAACCACAGCTTCTAGTTGCCCTAAGCAGTTTAAAGAAAACCAACATCAAATGACTTATCTGACTGATTGATTGAAATATGAATTTGCATGTGTTTCTAAAAGGACCTGTAAGTGGCTCTTTCTATAAGCAAGAAGCACCCAGATATTCTAACTCAGGGCATCCCTGGTATCTGAGAATGGCAACTAAGCTGCATATTGATAAATCATGAGATATTATCCAACCTCATAAAATTAATCTGGCATGTCCAGATATTATCTGCTTATCTTCACAGTGGCTTCATTATACATCCCCAGAAAGCAGCTAAGGAGGTGCAGGATATTCTGCTTTGCTTCTTTTGGCAAATTACTTTGTCTGCTGAAACTTTTTCTGCCACCACTGCCCCTTATGGATCAGAAGGAGTGTGGATTGTTGTACTAGATTTGACTGGGATGGAGTTAATTTGAACTGTGTTTTGGATTTGTGTTGAAAACAGTGGTGTAGCACAGGGATGTTTTAGATACTGCTAAGCAGCGCGTGCACAGCATCAGGGCTTTTCCCCTCTTCACCCACTGAGTTTTTTCACTTTTATACTCCCAGTTGTCCTCCCTCTCCTACTGCAAGAGGGTGAAGGAGTGGCTGTGTGGTCCTTGGTTGCTGGCTGGATTAAACTGCAACAATTATGCAGGGAGCTGCATTGTGCAGGTTTTCCTTAGAATACTGAGAGCTTTTCTGTGTCCTCATGCTGGCAGTGACCAGAGGAGATATGATGACATTCAGTCTGGCAACAGGCACGTCATGCTGCAGCTTTTGGCAGCCAAATCTGCTTGGACTTCCAGGGAGTCCCACTGTACTTAAATTAGACACCTGAAAACAGAATCTGAACTTCTCAGGTGTAACCTAGCAGTCTGGTAAGCATAGAACACGGTGACCTTCTTTTTCCATTTGGAACATAGAAGAGGCTGAATTTAAAGACAGAATTATTTGGGTTGGATCAGCAGAAGAAGAAAACCTCTGCCTACATGGGAAAACCCTTTGTAGTCATGGTGAGCAAAAGGCTCATTCCCAAGATCCCCTTGTTCAGTTATGTAGATTCTTACTAGAAAGTTCTCAGTTCTCTTTGTTAGTATTGGTTGGTTTTCACTGCAGAAATTATAATATTCTTAATTGCTCTTTCCCATTGGATCTCTCCCTCAGACCCTGCCTTAACCCCTCCCTGCACCCAAGTGTATGAATATCCCCGCTCTACCCTGGACCCTGCTTTTTTCCAGTTCATTCCTAGTACAGCACACGCATTCCTGTTTGTTGTTTTTACCTCATTAAAATTCTTTTTCTGAACAATTGGATCAAAGCCTTCTCTCTCCATAAAAGTCACTAGAGCCGCTTCTCAGGGAAGCCACCGGTCAGACTGTCAGGGCTTCGACCGGGGGGTTTCACAGATTTTTTTTTTATGATCATGATAAATAATGAAGCTTAATATCAGCTCATACAGAAGAAGTGATGGTCCTCCTGTAATTTTCCCAATATTTTTTACAAACAGGACAAGTAAGGGAGATATTAAAAAACCACCACATCATGTGTCATTCTGCTAGATCTAGTAGGTGATCAGTGTCTAATAGTGCCTCAGTAATGGCACTGGAATGACAACAGAGCTGCTTCCTATTATGCATCATCTAAAGAAAAACAAGCAAGGCCTTCTGTACTTACACTTGATGTTGCTTTTATAAACACTGGAAATAGATTCCTTTCATTTAGAAAAAGACTTCAAGACTCCAGATATTCAGCTAGTAATAAAGCTCAATATTTTATTAAATAAATAATGTTGAATAAGCAGCATAAAACTAAAGAAATTATACATCTTCACAAAGGATGCTATTGCACAGCAGTTCAGTGTAAACTACTAGTGTAAAGTAAGAATCAAGTCATCACCTGGAACCATCAGAGCTCCTGGTGCCGTGTGTGACAGCTCATATCTGACTCATTTTCTGACTATACTCTTAAAATGGTCAAAGCTTCAAGAGCTAAACAGTAAAACAATATTTATGTCTTTCAGAGGGAGGTTGTCTGTTATCTCAAAGATTGAGGGGGTTTTAGTGTTTAGTTTTACATTTTTATTCACAAGAAAACAGACTGCAAACTTCTTTATCTGGCTTACATGCAAACTGTGTGAAAATTTACAGAGAATAATGAAAACTGATATGGTCGGAGTTCATTCCCGTTTTAACAATGTTAACACTTTAACAGTGTTTTCAAAAAATATAAACATTGGATTCTGCCTGATATAAGGTAGATATCTCTTAACTCGCACAAATTTTCTTGCTTATTTTCTTATTTTATGAGAGATTGGTACCACATAGGTTCAATAAAATGCAGTATTTAAGGCTTGTGACCCATAAACTGCAAGACAATTGTAATTTGAATTTTACTGATCTGTTTTCCAAGCACAATGTGTGACAGAACATTTGTTTGTCTGTTCCTTGTTAACAATATGAAAAATCTGCTTCTATTCACAATTACAGTCTGAGTTGCTGTTCTGGTTATGGATCAGGAACCTTGATTTGTCGTGTGATAAAAACTGCAGTTCAGTAATGAAGTTGAGAAAAAAAAGGAAAAAAGTAGAAGAATATTTGTACAAATAGGTTTCCATCTCTACTAGTATTCCTGTTAAAGCAGGAATAATGATACATTTATATTTTTTGAAGAACTGCGCTTTCTCCCAGTATTCAGCAAACAGTTTTTCCACCCTTCAGTAAAGCAGAGAGGAAGAAATACAGGTAGAAATAGTGAACTAGAAGTGATGGTACTGAGGACAGATAAAGTTTCATACATTAAAATAATAAAATGAAATAAATACTTTTCTAATATTATTTTCCCAAATAACAGAGAAAAAAAATACAGGATTTTGAGCAATGGAGCTTATTGAGTTACATGTACTAGATCATTGCAAAGCAGCTCAGAAGTAAACACATATAAAAAGAATATCCCAGGAGTCTTCATGTGAAGTGAATGCATAACATTAAGTAGATTTGGACAAAATCTACTTATATATAAGAAGTGCTAATCCATTATAAGTTTTCTATCCTAATTTTTATTAAATAGGGGACAGTACATGAAAACACCAGAGTATTATGGTTTGATCTGATCAAAATGTCAGAAAAAGTTACAGAAAAATATTTTTATATCTTAATTTTTTGCACTCCGTATCTTGTAACTAAAGGTCTAGTGTGTTTTGGATCCTGCAGACATTATTAAGGGCAGCTTTTCCTGTAAGTCCTTAATATCAGCACGAATCTATTTAACTGTAAAACAGTTCCGAAGAACATGCATTTTATGAAGATAATAATATCTAGACATGCTAGATACTTTAATGTTGTTATAAAATATTATTTGATAATTTTATCATCCTATCAGGTTTATACTAATGCTGGTCTATCAGGACCCTCCTGTGTACAAAGGGAATTAGAAACTTAGCAACTTCACATCAGAGTAAATATTTGGTGAGTGAAGAAGTTACCTGTAATATTTTCATGATGGGTATCAGTAACTAAGTGGCAAAGCCCAGAATTTTCATGTCACAGCACTGAAAATTATTCCTAAGCATACACAGAGACTCATTTTTTCCTCATTTTCAAATCTTGAGCTGAATCATAAACTAGAGAGCATAAGTAAAGTAGTCAAGTGAAGAGAATAAATAGGACACAATGATGTCCAGTACAAGTCTGCAGGGTGGCTGTACAGCTGGAGCTCAAGTGGAAGTATGTTTCTGAGAAAACAAACAAACAAAAAACCAAAACCCCAAACTGCATCCTAAAGAGGGCACAGAGAGGGAATGGATTCTCTTACTGACATATATAGATAGGAGAAATAAGAAATGTTATAATTTAGAAGTAACACCATGCTGCTTCTGCAAGCCAAGGAAGAAGTCAGATCTGTGAGCATCCATAGGCAAGAAAACACACGCAAGTCAGTAGTTTTAGTGAGAAGCTTTTTCACTGCAGGAAAAGCACAAAACCCAGCATCTATGAGTAAAAGAAGAAAAAGGATAAATCATATTACATGTTACAATAGTGCAACTCTATCAAGAATTGGGGATTATACTGCTGTTATTATCTCAATTAGGAAAAAAATATGTTCTTGGCTGGAATAGTTACACTAGCAGAAAAATTAGCAACTTTCCAGGAAGCTCCTATTTTTAAATTGTTTTTTCCTATGTTTTTCTACTTGGGTTTATACCAGTGACAGTGTTGTGTATTATAAATGCTTAATTTTGTTTTATTTCATTTCATGAGGGTTTTTTTATAGAAAAGATATGTATTTTTATATAGGCCCTCATGAAGTAATTTCCTCAAATTCTTCAAATACCCAGGTTAGGAATCTCCATTGTAGTGAAATATTTGGAGATGAAGAACGACTGGAAAACTTGTTTTTTTCATTAAGCTGAAGGTAACAGAACCGGGATGGGAAGGAAGAACTGTGTAAGCCACCCTAGCCCTGTAAGTATGCTAAATAAATATTAAGCATCAAACTATTGGATTTTACCCATTTTGTATTCTTGAATAAGAGCAACTGAAAACTTACCTTGTAAGAGAAACAAACCCAGAAATACTTTCTCATATTTTAAATTTTTATATGCTCTTTTTTTCTGTTAGCTTTTCTCTAATATTCAAGGTAACACACTTACTGAATTATTGTTAGATTGAAAGGCTCAGGCAGAAGTCCACAGAAATACATTTGCAATTGAAATGTAATTTGCAGCAAAGAGAATGCTCTCACTTGAAGCAGTATTGGTTATTTATATGAATCACCTAATCAGAAATTTTTAAGAAATTACATTGCATTACTTAGTTTATTAACACCTCATACATATTTTGAACATGAAGCACTTGTGATAACTACTCCAAGTTATATTCATGGATTCAGAATTGTCTGCTAAGGGATAGGATTGAACATTTCAATTGATAAAGGGAACAACAGGGAGCCTGAGACTACTGACTATATAGTTCAAAACAGCTCTGTATCAATGGATGCAGATTCTGCATCAATACCAATCTTTAGGAAAAATTAGATTAAAAAATCATGGGAATATCTGGCATATCTGAAGCTGCTTTGAGGCCAGAGAATAGATCATTTAACTTAAAGGAATATCTTCTTCCTAACTTTTAAAAAAATTTCTCATTACTCTAATGTTGATTTATTCATTGCTGTCTTTGTTTTGGTCAGCCTTAATGAGAGGAAAGACACTGGAATATTTTCTACTTTGCTCTGTTTAGGCTTAATCTAAAGAATCAAACACTTTTGTTTGTGAGCAGAGGCATATTTCTATTCAAAATTAACAGAGGCTTAGTATCTGTCAGTAGAAGTACTCTAATATCAAACTATAACTTTACAAAAAGGGTTATGAAAATATGTGTTTGTTCAAACAATAAAGTTTTCAAATGCCTGCCATTGAATAGGTTCTATATTGTATGAAGGTGTAGATGGTTTGAAAAGAGACAAATAGCATTCCCCAACACCCTCTTTCTGTGAAATGGATAGTGATATTTATAAGACATTGGGAAAAATGATGTGTAGGCTTTCTTATTGATCTGTGTGTTGCCAGTAAGTGCATTTCAATGCAAACACAACTGCTCTGCAGTTGGCAGCTGCCTCTGTCTATCCATACCCTGTACCAGCTGTGGTCACCTTTGCATGAGGTGGGGAGGTGTGTGAGTACACTGGCAGAAAGCTTTCTCTTACAGTAATGAAGTGTAACAGCTTGAGAAAATGCCTTTTGGAGGAGTTATCTGGACGGAAAACAAGCCAGGCACATCACAGAACCTAAATCTCTGTCAAGGGGCTTGAAATAGGTCTTGGCACCCTTCTATGTGGCAAACATAGAAGGGAATTAAAGTCCCTTAGGACAATCCCATAGGGTAATGTCCAAAAAATATTTGAGAATGGACACCTCTTTCTAGAATTCTGGTATCACTTTGCTGAATATTTCACTTAGAGAAATTTAAGATATTTCTGTCAACCATTCCTCCTACACAGCTGCCACTTCATTTATTTCTGGTTCAAATTACTCTCTTAAAAACTACCTTTTGAGAATTAGATTGGGTATTATAGTTTGTCCCCTTCAAGATAATAAAATCTTTTCATATGTTAGGAAAAGTAATAAAGGATGAAGGGTTGGATTTGGAAGACTGGCATATTTTTTCTTATTTCTTTGCTTAGGAGACCTAAAAACAAGAGCAGATATAAGTGGGCAAGGAAACAAGTAGGAAGAGGTCCAGAGCAGCAAACTGTACTTTTTGAGAAAACAGCTCTAGTGAAATAATCAGAGGTTTGGAATTTAGTAGAATTTTTTGAGTAATGTCAGTGCATTTTTGTCTGTGAGAGCAGAAATAAGAAGCAATGCTTGAATTGAAAATACTCCAACTATAGCAGTGCATGGAGGAAGACATCTAAATATGCCTCCCCCCTCAAAGTCAAGCTTTAGGAATTGTGTACTCCACATGACCTGGTTTTAAATCTGTTTCATTTACTTGTGCTAGCTCTGGAGAGTTTGAAAAACAAGTTAGAAAATTGACTTGCAATGTTTTTTGCAGTTGTTCTGACTGTGGAGAAGCAAACAGGAGTTTGCTTCAGTATTTTTTCAGCTTCCATTTGGATCTGCAAGCCCTTTTTTGTCAGCGGTGTGCAGTGTTTTGTTTGTTTGTGCTGATGTTTAACGGCATTGTATTTAGTTTAGGCAACACAATTTGAACCCAATCTTCTGCCATTTAAAAACTCTTTTCATTAAATATCCTCATTGCTTATTTTCTTGTCCCTCCAATCACACCCTATTCTTTTAATACAATTGTTTTTCAGCCATATCCATTACCTTTTAAAAGTATTTTAGGCAACTTTCCAGAGACCTTTTGGGTTTATTTGGCAGTGCTTATTAGTCAAAATTTCTCCAGCATGTTCCTTCTTCTGTCCTGCCTCAGCAATAATATTTAATACCTAAATGATACTGGGCACTTGGCCCAAAACTGGTTTTGGTCACTTCTAATGACCTGAATTTCAAATCTGAAGGCAATAGAAGCTGTGGTGCTTCTAAGCTAAGACAAAACTAGGTAAAGTTGAACACTGCTGTCTTGTTCTTTCAGTTGCAAAAAGAATTTCAGTTTTGCATCTGAAGAGCACTGCAGTGACTGATCTTTCTGACTATGGTCTGTTTTGCAGTGTGAGTTCCAGGCCAGCAGAGCTTTCAATATTCTCCTGCCTTTTCTAGCTCACTGACAGCCCAGGAACTTGTGATTTTCAGTCCCTCTCTGATGGATTCCTACACAGTAAATACAAAGGGCCATTTTCCTGGATTACAGCCAGAGTTTAAAGCTTTCTGAAAACCACTTTTCTGCAAGTACCTGAACTTCTTGCTCCCCAAAGGTGAGAACTGTGAAGTTTGCTGTTCATGCACAGAGCACATGGTGGTAGTGCCAATGTCTGTAGGAGGAGCTTGCATGAACCCTGGTGTGGAAGATCAGTCATTTGGAGTGAAACGTTAATTAAATGTCTTATGCTATGAATTCCTACTTTTTCTAATGATGATGCTGATTTGGTCTCACTGCAAATTCAAAAAAAGCTGCTGCCTTCAGCAGCACTTACCAAGTCTGTCCCTGCATTATCTTTCAGACATTCTGGAGTCAGATTCTGCTATTCAGCTAGACCTATTTTTTTTCAATTTTCCAGTGAAAAGTTGCCTTTGAATTTGAAATATTCCCACTCTGTGAGGCAACTTTGGTAAGGCAGAGGTAGTGCTATAGAGGCATCTTGTGTCAGCAAAACACTATCTGTAGTATGAATCAAGGAGAGTACATGGTTAAAACCCTTTAAAATATAATTTTTGGCTTGAAAATGGAGAAGAAAATAATAATAGATTCATATTCAATTGTATTTAATTTCATGATAACTGTTTTGGAGATAGAAGACCAAACTGGCTATTCCCAGACCACCGGGTGTTTCATTAGCACCTGAAAAGTCTCTGCAGTGGGAACAAGCAATTTGCAGAGAGAGCCAGAAAGCAGATTTTCCCAGGATAAACTTTTCCTCACTGATGAGTGTAATCCTTGAATAACCTTATGATCTTGGTGTAAGTCAATGCTGCTGCTATCAAGCTACGAATTATGAATTCTCAGTAGATCCATGTCTTGAACTTTTCCACTCTAAATAAGTCCCTAATATTTCATTTTTCCCAATTAATTAATAATCAGGAGACTCTAGGAGAAGAATAGATTACAGAAAGCCTGCGAATGGGATCAGATGCTTTTCCTAAATTAATTCACTAAAAAATTTGAGATAATTTTTTTCAAAAGAAAGAAAAGGATGTCCTAATTTTCTGTCTTAAGGAAACTAAAAATAAAGAGAAAATAGAAAAACATAATGAGTTTTAAAATGAAACATTACAAATTTTTCTTCAGAGGAAAATTGAAATGTGCTTGAAGGTTTGGGGTTATTTATTAATGTTGTAGTGCTTCAGAACAGATAAAAATGTGTATATGAAATGTTTATTAGTCACACTTACTGGAGTCTAAAGTTACACATTGCATAAAAGAACCTACTCTAAATAGTTCACAGGCAGAGACTATACTTGTCTGCATGTTACATTTGGCTATCAATATAATTTGCATAATTACATCCTGAATAATCATAAAGCAATATTCATCTTTGGGATTTGGACAAATTACTTCATTACAAAAGTTGGAAAATATTACCTCTTGGCTTTTAGAAAATGTGTTTATTTGTTGTTCTTGTTCTTTAAAAATTACATGTTAAAAATAGGAGGTTTTTTGTTTCACAACTGTTTAGAGTCCCCACTTCTTACAACTCTTGTTCTTAAATTTCTGAACAGCTGTTACGGTGGGAGACTAGGAAAGAATTACAGTTTGGGGATTAATAATGAAGTCCTACAATTGAATAGGTTTTGTATTTCTGTATTTCTCCAGTCTAGGTAACTTCTAGTATTTCAGAAGTTTCTAAAAAAATTAACTTGTATGTAGGGTAGAGAGAAATGGAACATATCAACTGCCTGCCTTCTTTTCTCTGGCACAGTTGCTGCTGTCCTGAAAGAGGGAAACAGTGGGGTTACTTGGTGTGTATTTCCCTTTTCAGAGAAAGGAAATGTGGAGCTTCATCAGTGCAGCTGAAATGTAGACAAGTCAATTAATTTCTAAATATTTTGACTTTTAACTACAATACTAACTATATCTACCATATTTACCGCTCATGTGCTCTGTCTGCATAATTTGCATTTGAAATGTGATTTGTTTTGTGTGAATGCTTTATAAATGCAATTTTTTATGTAGTACTAATATTTGTATAATCAAAACCTGATTTTAACAACTAGAAATAGTTTACAAAGTTAAAATCAAACAATCAGGAACAGAATTAACCTAATCTGAGTTTGAAAGATTAGACAAAGACTGAACACTTGAATAAATGAAAACACATTTTGAGAGTTCTCTGTAGGCTGAAATGCATAACTTGTTTGATTGATAAAATATAGATAGTTTTGAGTGAGAAAAAGGGTAAATCAAGTTAATTGTCATCACAATGTTTGTGTATGACTGTTCTGTTCATATTACAAGTATGGAATTTATTTCATTAATAAGGAAAGAGGTGTATTTAAGGAAAGATTTTTTTTCCTAGTTTTGATTTTTAGATGTTGTTCCATCAAGATTATAGAAGCTAGGGGAAAAAAGCTGTCATGATTTTAGTAAATTAACTTATTTAAGAGTTCAAAGCAATCCACTGATGTGCAATACATGCAAATTTCAAGGTTAATCAAGAAATTTAGAGAAGTTAAATAGGGAGTAGAATCTTTCCAGATGCCAGAATAAGCAATATGGATATTTTAATGTGAGTTTGTTGCTAGAACATTTCTTGTTGGTACTGGATATTGAAAATTAATAAAATAATTAATGATGATGTATAAAATAATTTTATTGATTTATATTTAAAGTGGCAACTGATGCTACTTGGCTGCAAGAGACTGAAAGGTTTAGACTCCTGATGGCAGAGCTGGAGGCTCAAAAAGGAGAAGCAGACAAAGTGCAATCCACTAATGCTCTAAAGTAGAAAGTTAAGAAAGGTTTGCAAATTCACGTGTTCCAACTAATAGATCAGATTGCTGCCCATGCTAAGAACTTTGAGATATATATGGTCGTTTAGTCTGATTCAAATTATCCCGTTGTAAACTTAGGATGTTTTGGACTGTTAGAGAATGCCCTGTGTGCAGGGTAATGGTTCAGGATACTGTTTCAACCAGAGGCATCGAGATACAAAGCATGTGGAATCAGGCAACTCTACATTTATTGCTGTCAAAATACAATATAATGTAGGAATGGTTGTGACTTGCTGATATTTTGGTCAAGAGACAACTGAAATCATACGTCTGTGCTGTTAGAAACTGATGTCAAAACTTCAGGGAGCTGCAGAAATACAATAAGAGAGAAAGATGTAAAACAAAACCACAGTATGATCTTGGGATATTTAGAAGTGTCACTTTCAAAATTATCCTTTTTATTCCCAAAAAAGGAAGCAGTATTTGAGACAGTGATGGCTAACAAGGTTTTGTCCTGGTTACAGGACTTTGTCACCCCAAGCAGTGGAACATGTTTTCTAAATTCCTGTGGAAGAAACAGGAGGGAGTGTTCCATGGAATTCCAGGCAACAGCTATGGTTTATTAAGAAAATATAGCCATGGGATGCAGTAGGATCAAAACACTCAGCCTTGCCACCTCTCATCATACCTGGAGTTTCGTTTTAAAGTGAAGAAACAACCTGCAAGACCCACTGCTTGGGAACTGATGAATTAAATTCACTGTAGACAGAAAATGTTGGCTTGCTAAAGCTCACCTTTTATGTAGTGTGGTCACAGCACACAAGTGCCAGTGCTCTGCTGCATCTTCCAAGCTTCAAAGTGATTTTGAGAAGAAAACAGGAATTTTGGCTGGATAGAACCTGATTTGTTTTCCACTGTTAGTGAGACACTGTTACAGTTCTATTCTGACCTGTGGAACATGCAGGACTGCAATGCACTATCAGCAGATTTGGTACTGGTGGAAGTGGGGACACTTGGGTTTCCAAGCACTGTGACAGACCTCTGTTGGAGTCTAAGAGATATGGAAGATGTTCACAGTTTGTGAGTTCATCAGTTGGGGTGCAAAGCTCTGTATCACTGCCATTAAGATACTTCCTCTCCAGATTTGCACATTCAGACATTAAAGTACTAATGTACTTTTATCCACAATAAAACCCCTCTTCTCCCCTACCACAAAATTTGTTAGAGTTCTGTATGACTTTAAGAAAGGGCAAATGAACTTGCCTAGTTGATATAATTGTGGATAACTTTAGGACTTGCACTGTGTCATTCTTTATTCTATGAGTAGGGAAAATTACTAGGGCTGAAGAATTTGTTAAAAACAACTAATTTATTCAGGACTATTTGAAGAAAATGTTTACTGATCCTCTGTGAAGGATAGTGAGATTTTTCACATATTTCTAATTAAACTGAAAAAATCTATGTTTGCATAATAGACTGCTTTGCTTGCTTGGTTGCATACTGGTTTTGCTATTTTTAATTATTTCTATTTCTTATGCAAGAATCCTTTTCACCTTCTCTTTGCTCTAAGCAGTTTGTTGTTGTTCACAGTTGTATTTTCCCTGACAGCTTGCTTTGCTGTGTTTTCAGGGCATAAAGAGCAAAAACATACACTTCAATCTCAATGGCTTTAATTTTAGATTAGGAAAGCTGAAATACACAGTGAGAACAAATATAAAATCTTCATGAGAGAGAAAGAAAAGAATCTGTAAGATGTGCAGTTTAAAAAACTGTATAAACCTTTTATGTTTAATCCTATTATAATATTGTCACTGGCTGACAGGCAGGTGGGGAGATTTTCTGTTTTATGGCATAGTAAGGAAGGACAGATTTGTGATTAAGGCATAGATTGGGTCTCAAAGGATTCTAGTTCAGTTTACATCTTTTGATATAAACTTTGTACTGGTGTCAGTTTAGATTTCACATTGCCTCTATCTTTTTTTTTTTTTTCCTTTTCTCTGTAAGGATAGCAGTCCTCTGTCTACCTAGATGTCATAGTACCAAAAATGTTGTCTTTTGCATTGGAACTCTAAGCTTTGCTGTAATCTGAAATTTAGGCCTCCAGTTCAGGGATGCAGTTGTGCATGGGCCTAACCCCTGTGGGAAATCAGACTGTGTATTCAGTGTGTCTCTTCACCTGATGTTGAAGAAGGATCACTTATCAGAGAAATTCAACGTACCAAACAATGCATCTATTAGCAATATGGAATTTGCATAGTACAAATGTTCAGCAAATTTCAGTGTTGGGGGTATGTTTATATTTCAGTGTATTGCTAACCCTGCACAAGCAAAATATTCATCTTTTTGGTGCTGCGCAGACAGCAGTGGATATTTAAAAGGCAGCTTTGGTGGAGTTTGAAATGCATATCAACATTTTAAAACACTCTTATTGAAAGTTATTACTTTTTAATCATGTTGTCTGTCATAAAGACAATATACTTTGATGTTCATACTTAGTTGTTGTGGGTTTATATCTCATCTTTTATGCTGTTCATCTTGTCATGAAATCAGGTTCCTTTTCACCTGAGAGTAACATGCCTTGTTTTGTTTTAACCTAAGTTTTGTGTACAGGGAAGCTGTGTGACCCCTCATATCATATTCAATCATTTAGACTTACAGTATTAGTCAAGCAAAGATTTCTACACCAAAATAAATGAATTTGTGATGCTTTGTCAAACAAAATATTTTTTCCCAATTAGTGAAACTGGAAAGTTGTTTTTTTAATTGCACAGTAAGAAACCTTAAATGGCTCCTTGATAGCCATCTGATGTCCTTTGCTTACAATTTTAATATTTACAAGAAGGGCAAATTGTGTCCCTAGGTGTTTTCTCACTTTTTCCACAGTCTGTAAAATAGGTCAAGGAGGAAAAGAATCAACTGAAAGAATGGAAGAAGTGAGAAGAGGCTTGAACAAATGGCTCTTGCATTTGCCACTTCTCCCAATAGCAGTATCATCAGAATAGTTCTTGTTAGGAATAATTGCTTGGCAGTGTGAGCCAATTTATCCTGGTTTTGCTTGCAGATCATGGAGATAGAGCACTATAGATGGAAATTTCTGTGCAGGTGTCCAGGATTGCTGCAGTCTCTGTCTCCCTGGGACTTTTGTCATTTTGTCCTAGTCAATGCAGAAACTATCCAGTAGATTTACATTCATTTCCTCCTTTTATTCTTCTTCAAAGACAACTTTCAGAAATACATTTTCTGTTCCTCATTGCCTCCAAATATGTATTTCAGTCTTAAATGGATTAAACTCAAGGCATGGGTGTAGAGTCCACATCCTTGGTTTCTATGGTAGCAAGCGGAATTTATTCCAAGACTGCCTTGATGAGTTAATATCAGGTACAATTGTAGGGTGATCACCTAGAGGAGGATTCTGGTTTCTTGAAACTGGAAAATCTTAATTTTATGTAACATTATTAGTCAATGATTAGGGAATCAGTTTGGGGACAGAAACTAAATCCTGGGATTTTCACTGCCCACAAGTGTCCTGTTCTGACATATGAGATTGTATTTGCCTGCTGCTGGAAAGGAAACTAAGGCGAATAATTTCATTAGGTTAATAAATAAACTGAAAGAGCCTGAATGTTGGCTATAGGTTGCTATAGGCTTTGTTAACTTGATGTAAAGAGACATTTTAGATTCAAAATAGAAGGAATAATTCAGTATGTCTTTATATGTCATCCCCCAACCTACAAAAAACACCCAAGCCAAAAATCCCTTGAGACAAATGGGTCTGCTTCTGTCTAGAGGTGACATTCATAGTGCTCCCCTCCTTAATGGGGTTGGGCAGTTTGCTAGACAGCTTAATAATGCAAAGCAACACTTCACCTACTCTCCAGGCAGAGTGATATTTCACAAAGAATATTTGGGTAATGTTTATGAATATCATAAAATGGCTCACTTTCTTGTTTTCAATATTTACTGTAAAATATGTAGTATGGTTAAACTGAAGATTACGTATGAAGATGGTATCCCCAGCTGGTACTTTAAATATTTAGTGGTAGAGCAAACATATTAAAGCTATGAGTGAGATACACAGTAATGAATGTTATGAACTCTTTATGCACCTTAATAGTTAGCTTTCTATAAAAAAGTGTTACAAAGAGACAATGTATCACTGAAGTGATAACTTCTTAAAATTCTGCATGTACCTGTCCAACAATCTGAGGAAAAAAATATTGTTAATGTGTGAAGAACCTTGTACCAGTCTCCTACATTTATCTTTTTTATGCTAATCTGTGGATCTCAGTTGCCATCTATACATCTCTGTGAGCTTGGGTGGAGTCAGCAAAATCCCTGATAAAATGTGCCAAGTCACACCCAAGTGATGGTTCTGCAGTTTTGGCAGTTGTTTTTGCTAACACAGGTTAGAACATTGTTCTGCAGTTGTGAGCTTGTGTGGGAGATCTCAGCAGGGATTTTTTTGGTCCCTCTTTGGCTCCTCCACCTTACAAGGTGAGTGTGTGGGATTGATGTCTCCTTACGAGCATGGACATGTCACAGGAAGCAGCTCTGTCCTGTGTCAGTTTAAAGGGCATTTCCCCTGTGTTTTACAACATACACCAATGAAATGTCAGCTTTTTCTCTGTACAAGATCTGGAGAAAAAGTGAAGCTATGAATGCTGAAGTTCCCATAGATGACTAAGTGGTAACTTGCCAAGTTACTTTTTTTTGGTGAACTCTCCTTAGGATTTGATTGTCTAAGTATACTAAGGACAGGAGACATGAGATTTAACTTTTTTTTTTTTAAATTGTGTAAAGAAGGCTTTTGAAAGAAAATTGGTATCTTGTGCTGAACAAGAGGAAATGAAGTTAAAATGCAGATCTACAGAGCTAATTGCACATGGTAACTTTACTTTCAGGTGGGGATGTGTTCATTGCTAGTTGGGATATAACTATCCAGTAGTTCTGACTTTTTGAATAATAATGTGTTCTAAATGAGTGGAAAAGTTTTAGCTTTAGAATGCTAATTCTTAAATTTTTAATTTATGGTTATGAATTTTTAATTTATGGTTTCCATTATTTTACTGTATTTTCAGTGATATAATTCTTTTGACTGCTTTCTTTTTACTTTCATTTCCTATGTAATTATTTTAATTTTTTTCTTAATAAATAAAGTATTCCTTTTGTATTTTAACTCTTTGAAAAGCACATTCCTTATAACTGGTAATAATCGCAGAACATCTTTAGAAACTGTTGCTGTTTAAAATAAAATTCATTCTGTTATACTGTGGTATGAATGATTTTGATTAGCATTCTGATTAATATTTTGCCTGCTACCTATGAACTAAACAGAACTTTTCAAATTAGTTAGATTTTTATTACTAAACCTGAGACAGGAGAACTTTTCTTTTCTGTTTCAAAATGTTCATTGAATAAATTTTCTAGACAACATCAGAATGTCAATCCATTTATTGGAACTGTGGTAAGTGATTCAGATAGGATAGAATTATTTAGTTGTACTAGAAATCAAAATGATGTAGGGATCTGGTAGTACTTCTTACAGGAATGGCCATGATGGTCTTAGTCTACCAACAACAATTTACTAAATAACTGGTTTGAATTTTTCTAAGATGATTAGAAACACAAAAAGAGAACAGAAAATAAGCTGCCAATACTTGTCTTTTTCTTTACCTAGAGGGGTTCATTGCAAAGTAATTTAGAGTTTTTATTTTTTCAAACTTCATCCCAAATACTACTTTTTAGTTCTATGGATTTTTCTCAAGGGTTTTTTGGATGACAGGGTAAAATAAGGGCCTCTTGGGAAGGAGCATCTTCTCCCCTTATACTTTTCCTTTCCACTATGTATGAATTCAAGTGTACTGAGATCTCATTTCTTCTGTGCCTGGATGCCAGGGAGAGTGGGAGGGAAGGTAGAAGGAGCAATAACAGAGTACTTAGCATTTATTTGGCAAAATTCCCAGAAGAATTTTTACAATTATTTCAGAAGTACATAGGATGTGAACTTCAGCCTGTTTACATAATCAAAACCCATGTGTCTGCATTAACTCTGCATTATTGGCTCTTCCCCTTTGTACAGGTAGGAGAAACATCCACTGGAGACTAAACTGCATGTTCATGCAATGAGCTTGTATTCAGCTTATCCCCTAGGAAATATTACCATAGCAAATCTTATTTCAGGTTTGGGATGGATTTTATTCTTAAATTACCTGTTTTATCTTTAAATTCCCTGTAAAGGACAAAGTCGCCAACCCAGAAAACAAAAAGCTGATCAGATTATTTTCAAATTTCAGAGATTTTGAACAAGGCCAACCACTTCACTACTTTACCAAACAGGCAAATTGTAGTTTTGTTCATTTCTCAATAGCTCTAAGTTATGCAATTACAGAAGAAATGTGTCATTTACACTTGGGCAATATTTGGTCCCAACTGCTGATACCAATGCTAAAAGAAAGAGTCAGAAACTATGTAGAGAAAAGGAAAAAACTTCTGGTTCTTAAAAATTATGTGTAGAAACATCCCTTTATGGTTAACTATTACAAAACAATAACACTGAATAGCTAATAAATTTCCGTGTTTATCATTGATGCTGAATCTTTCAAATCATATTACCTTTTCCACACTGTGCATTCTCATGCTGCTCAGGACTTGTGTTAGTGCACTGGTTTAGAACACTGGGCCAGAAGAGATGGAGGGGGAGGCGCCAGTAGCACTCGAGTAATAACTCAGTCTGGCAGTGGTTGGGACCTCCAGCTTGCTCAGGTTGTAGCATACCCAATTCCTTCATGGGCAGGTAAGAAGGCTCTTTAGAGAGCTTTGGAAGGAAGCCATGATTTTGGTTAAAAAAATCTCTTATTTTTTGAATTCTGTTTAGTTCTACTTTCAGATATATTTGGGACTCAGATTTGTTTCTTTGCATGCAAGTGCTAGGTATGAGGTTGACAACAGCTCGAAGGAGGAAATGCCCTGCCTCTTCTTGAGAGTGAGTGTTCCAAAGGACAGAAAAACTTCCCAGTGCCTAAAAATGTTATTTTATTAAAGCACAGACAAATATACTAGAATGAGATGACTCTTCAAATATATGAAATTCTCATCAGTTATGGCAGATCATGCTGAGTAGTTTGAAACAAATCCCTTCGAGTGTACTATGGGTTTGCAAGGTGTTTTCTTAGCATAATTTTCTTTCTGTTTTACAGATTTTTGATAGATTTGTAGCTTGAGCTAATGTGTTTCCCATGTTATATTTTCTTCAGGTAACCACCCATGAGGTGTTTTGGACGTGTCAGTGCAAATGCTCTGTAGGACCTGGAGAGGAGCAGAACAAATACAGTCCCACTCTGGTGCTCATCCCCCTTTTTAACAAAGCCTGATTTAGGATGTTTCTACAGTAAATTTAGAAGTAAGCAAATTATTTAAATAAATCACAATTGGAGGTGTACTTAAAATTGTATGTAATTTGTTTTCATAAATTTGGGTTGGGTTTTTTTTCTCCTTTTCTGTTTTTTGTTTGGTTTTTGGGGTTTTTGGTTTGGTTTTTGTTGTTGTTGTTGTTTTTGTTTTGGTTTTGTTTTTTTTTTTGCTGTGGTATATTTGCAAAACAAAACCCCTTTTATATAACTACATGACTGTTTCTTAAGTGGGTTTTGCTGCAGTTTCATGTTGTGGAGTGTTCTCATATTTTAGGCTTATTTCTTCTATATGCAATTCAGCATAGAGGGATGGGCCTTAACAAGAACTGTCATCAGCTCTCCTGAAAGCAAGTAAAATAAAAGTGAGATTATAGTTAGCAGTTGGTCTGTCTTATCTCTTTTTTTTTTTCCTGATATCAAGTCCATTAATTTTATGATTTCACTTATAGCTTTTTTAGAAGTAATAGTTTTCACATTAGAATTATTTTTCAGGGTTGAAATGGAATCACCAATTTAGGTGAAACTGTGGGGTGGTGATTTTTGGGACAGAAGCATTTGTGCAAGAAAGATCCAGAACCACTAAATCAGCAGGAAGCCATCAAATTCAGGTGAATGTAACTGAGGGCAAAGGAATTGGAAAGAGCACGAGGAGAGTGCTCTCTTTAAGAATAAGAAATCTTATTGTGGCAGCAGATTAAGAGTTGAGATATAAGTAGAACAAGAATGAGAAGCAGAAAAGCTTTTGAATTGGAATAGGTTTATGAGATTGTAGAAGTGCTAAAACCATCTGTCTAGTCTTTCCCTTCTAAGCCTAAGGGAAGCACTGAAATGAATTCTGAGAGTTTATGGGTATGCATTGTTTTGTCAATACAAACATGGAGACTTAAAAAAGCAAAATCTTAGTAAAAGCATGGTAAATTTACATGAGATTTTTCTGTTCTTTAATACAGCAAAGTATCCAGCTATGCTAAATCCTCCCTAGCAGGTCTGTCTGGCTTTCAAGCAGTTTATAGCCCGCTTTGCTATTTTGCTAGACATCTTGTAAATATATTAGCTGTGTGGATGTCTCTGTGCTTGAATCTCATTTTAGGAATGAAATAAGTCTTGATTTGGAGCCTTTTTGGGGAAGGTTGGTGGTGGTTTTGTGGGGCTTTGGGTTTTGTTCCTTTTTTTTCCTATGGGTAAATTAAGATCAGGTTTCTCACAGCAAAATAACTGAATCTATAGTTAGGCTTATAGCATATGGTTGAAAATTCAAAAGAGAGTGATGGCAGATTAAATCTCATCAGATGTAGGTTTCAATATGCCAGTATTAAAAAGCATTTTTGGGTGGAAAGATCAATATTTCTAATGTTTTTCATATTGGCTGAATTAAAGCTATATTAATATTTTCTTATTTACTTTTCTCATTTTGATAATCAATATGAATTTTATGTGAATCCAAATGAGAATGCCTAATCCAGTCTAACCTACTGTGGTCTGGGTATTTTTCTCACAAGAAAGACAACCTTTTTTAATGTATTTTTGTGAAGTAATTTGACATTCTGCAATGAATTATTCCAATCTGTTTTCTGACTTGTAAGAAAGCTTTTAGTTCATGTCTGTTATTCAAGTTCCTTTAAAGGTCACGAGCTTTCTTTTACATATTCAACAGGTATGTTTTTCGTTGTAAATCTTGACTTTAAAAAAAAGCCCCACAGTAACGTGTAAGTAGGAAGTCTAAATCTTTTCATCTACAGAATCCTTATAAATAAGCAGGGGAAAGTACACTGGCTTTTAATTTTTATAAATGGAACAATAGATCTCTCATGGGTATAATAAACCAATTTATCTGTGAAACTTTTCATAAAATTTAATTAAATTCTCAGCAAAGCAACTGAAATTTTGTTTGAAAGACAATACTTATTTTTAAAATATTATTTTGTCCCCTGTGCTGTAATTAGGTTATGTTTAGATGGATTCCTCATATTTTACTTCTTTTCTTCACTCTTGCTACTGGGTTCTGCCTTGGATGATGCCTTAGTTTAAAATAACAGGCTTTAGTCCCTCAACTGCAGAAGCCCACAAACAGCCTTTATTTTTCATGAAGACCTCATCTTGTAGCTATTAATTTCCAAATAACATTAACTTTCTAACATGGCATCACTAAAATCTGATCCTTCATGCATGTAGATGAAGCCTGAATCCCAAAGGTACTCTATTAAAAGTTCAGAGAACTGCAACCTTCATTATTTTAGCCTTGAAAATTATTTTCTTTAGATCACTTTGCCTTTAATTTGCCTTCTTAGCTTATTGTTCTGGTCTGCCACTTTAGTCTATTAATGTACAAATTCTTTTGCTTGCTTGTGTAATTCAGTTCTCAGCTGCAGCCTGGGTAGGGCAGATCAGCTTAATAAAGCCTCAATTTCTCTCCTTAACTAACAAATTCTTGCACAAATTCTTTTTCGACATTGTCCTGCCTTTTCTCTGAAGCATGAGAAACTCTTCAGCTAACCTGGAAAAGTCCATGCTTATTGACTCCCAATCCTTTTTTGCAGCTCATCTCTACCGTGGTCCTGCAAAACCCAGATTTGGTGGTAAGGCAGATAATCCAAAACTGTATTTTCCAAAATATTTTTTGTTCCATATAAAACAATGCTATCCACTAAAATTTGTGCAGGTAACAGAGCTTTCTTGTTCCTTTCCTGACATTATTCACTTGCCTAATTATTTTATAAGTATACTTCTTTCTTTTTCTACATGTTTTAATAATGAAGGGCTTTGGGGGCACAGGTGGAAGGAGGTCTAAATATTTGGACCTCCAATAGTTGTTGCAATAGCTGTGTCATTGAAACTGACACCCATTGTTATTGGGCCAGTCCAGCCATGTTATAAAATGTAACATACATGATTTATATAACTGTGGGAAAATAAGGTGGAAATGAGGTGGAGTGGATTTTAAAAACGACTCCTTGTCCCCCTTTTTAGTGTGTGTGTGTATCTTTCGCATTTTTTTTATTGTATAGAGGCTAAAATTATTCCATACTTGCTTGGCAAAATATATATTTTTGGGGCTGGCTAGCATAAAAAATAGGAGAACTATTGTTGAGTCACATAATCTCCCTGAATACCAGCTCTTTATTTACAGTCTGGGTTTGTAAATGTTATAAGTGTGGAAAGATTTATAAATGCTTTGAAGGTGTCCTGTTTTAGGATAATCCCTGGGACAGTGTCTTGTCTTGGTCAGAAGATTACATACTCTTGGAATATAAATAGCAAGTAAACAATTGTGCCACTAGAGTATACTTAATAAAACTTCCAGCGCCAATCGGAACATCCTCAGACACATCCCAGAGCAGTAATATTTATTTCCATTGGGATGAGCTTGAAAACACCTCAGCAAGCCTGGTTCATCAGGAGAGAGTTTCTACCCTGAAATACAACTGGGAGAGTTAGTATGTATAATGCATCATGTTTTCTATACTATGTATACATGAATGTGTCTACATAGGTTTCTGGGCAGTTTTCTTCTGAATAATAGCACTTATCACACCCAGATGCTATTTTGCCTACTGTTTTGTTTACTGTGGTGGCAATCTGGCTTTACAACACAAAGGTTTGTTTCTCTACTGACTAGCTAAAATAATCCCTGTTAGAGGAACACTTAGCACTAGATTGCAGTTTGGTGTCAGTTTCTTACTGGGAATTATGTATTTCTTCATGAACCATTCCATTTGCCCCAGGAGGAAATTACAAATCCACTCAGTACGCGTGGCAGGAGCGAGGTTATGGGTAATGACTGATTAGGGTCTTATTTCCTTTACTTTGTGTCATGATATATGGTGAGCAAAGTTCATTCACCTCCTTGAGGCAGATTTGGCAGACTTTTCCAATTTGTGTGGTTTGCATTATTGAGATGGAAATATATAAATTCTTAACTTCTCCCTTGCTGGAAGGAGAAGCCAAATTTGCACAAGTGAGGAATCGGATCATTTGTTCCTCATTATTATATCTGATTCATCAGTACTGCAGGTTTTCTTAGGCACAGGCAACCTGATGGCTGAACTAGGGTAAAGTGCTTAATGTCACATTAATTCCACAGATCATGAGCAAAAAAAATTCTGTGTATGTTAACCAAAATTCACTTGGAGTGAGGGCATTAAAGGGCTGGTTTGGGCTGAGTTTCATAGTGATAGGTGTAAAACCTATATGAGAGCAGGGAAAAATTGAAACTTTAAATGTATAACATTGGTCACCCTTATTAGTTGCAAGAAAGTAAAAGAAAGCTCATTAACTACTGGGGGGAAAAAATAGAGATCAATCTGGTACCAGTTGAAACACCTTCCCATGTGAAAGGTGATTGGCACTAACTCAGATAGTGGAGACTCTCTAACCAGATAAAGGAAGGTTATTTCTCTTTAGAATACTTCCAATTCAGTGATTTTTAATTTTTTTTTTTTTAATAAGATAACCTCCGAAAGAGATAGTTTCCATTCCTGAAAGTTATGTATGAGTCATTTGACTACAAAATGAGATAATACAGAGGGTTATAAGGATTATAATCACTTATATTTAGGCAGCTGATTAATCCAACTGGTCAAGCAGTCTAGTTCTCAAAACAGGCTTTTGACAAACTCATCACAGAAAAACTGGAGTTGAGTGTAGCAGTTTTATTGAAAAAGTCCACAGGTGTGTGCAATTCCTTTATTAAAATGTTTCCTAATACATTGAAATAGGAGCAACTGATGATCAAGAGATATTCCTTTTTTAAACATTTTTATTTCCAAAATTATACAAACATTGGAAAACTTTCCCTTTCTTCCATTTCAATTAATAATAATTCTGTAGTGATAAGTTATAGGTCTCCCTTTTCAAGCTGCAAGCCCACTTTTCTGGAGGTGGCATTTTGCATCTTTGACAATTAAAAAAAACCATCAGTCATATTTACATGTGCTTAAGGTTGCATAATTGAGCATCATACAGGTTCTGAAAACCAGTGGTTTTCATGACTCACCCAGGTGAGGCTGAAGGTTTTAAATGCATACATAACTGCATACATGTAATTTAGTAGCCAAGACACCCTCTGCTCCCTTTTATTTTCAAGGCTATTTATCAACTCTGTGCTAGCCATGGCAAAGGTTTGTTTCAGTAAAGGTACTCACTGAGTGAAAGTAGCACTGACAACAGCTATTGCTGATCAAGAAGATGAATGGGCAGAGAATTGTGTGTATATACAATAGAAGGACTAATGTTTCAAAATTAACCTGAAGCTCTTTTGTAAAAATAATGTCTAGAATAAAAGCTATTTCCTGTACTGGATTAAAGAATAGAAGTCCCCACAAACACTTGTGTAAGGAAAAACGTGGAGCTCAACATGGGAAAAGAACAATAGTAGAAGCACATGGATTAAATTCAGAAGCTGATCTTGCAATGTATAATTTCTGGAGATTCAATTGAAATATAGCAACATTATCAATGGGAAATGAAGGTTACAACTGCAGAGGACACATACGTTACACTTCATGAGCTATTATATTGGCCATACAGATTTGTCTATGTTATTTAGTTGAATCCTTAAGGCTTCTCTAATATCTTGCATGACAGTGCTGTCTGCTTGGATCTTCCATGCATGAGGGAGAGGGGCAATTTTTCAAGAAAAAAGAAAATTAGGTTTGTCCACATTTCAATTACAATAGCACATCTAGAGACACAAAATAAAAGACAAAACTTTATGGTACCTTTTTTCATTATTTTGGCCCCCAAAAGATGCATGCACTAGGCTTTATGTACTATAAGGTATTATAATATTTACAGAATTGTACATGTTACAGCTCTTAAAGGGATGGCAAAGGGTAAGGTCTGTTTTCATCTTGGTGGGAGTGGAAGTTAATTTTCCTTGCTTAATAATACCTATTCAAAGTGAGAAATTACTCTTCCAGAAAGAAAAGCCCACAGAGGATAAAGCTATGGCATAATTATAGCCAATATTAACAAACTGTACAGCACTTTACCTGGGAATTCTCCTCTCTCTCACTCCTGTTTGGAATCACAGGATTGATTCCAAATATCAACTATGAAGTGATGTTGCCATGCTCCCCTTGCCTTTTCTGCCCTGTTTCTCTCTATTCCAGCAGGTATAGGTGTATATTACCTATTGACATTATTTTATTTTTAAATTATTTTGGCATGTGGAATGGACATGTAATTCACTATAACCTGATGGCAATTTTAGGACAAATGATATGACTGGTATTTACGGGATTATGGCACTAAAGAATTCAGATCACTAAAAAGCGCATCATAAATACTTCAAGTGGATTTAGGAAACCATCTCTCTAAGAAATTCAGTGAATAAGGCTCATATCACTGATTTCCTACTGCTTTTAAAGATACAGATATGATACCCAATATACCAGGTTAAACAAGCAGAAGGCGGTTGGGAAGAAGATGCGGGCATAGGAGTCCATTTTGGCAATGCGGATGTGTATTCTGCCATGCCTCCATGCTCCCGTCCGACAATCCTCAAAGCAGCAAAAAAAACTGGCACAGTCCTTGCCATCAAGACACTCATATCCATATTCTTCATCCCTTTCTTGGAGGTGTGTAGCATTGTTCATTTGAATAGTAGCTGATCGGGGGCGGATGTCAATAGTAGGTGCCTAAGGTGGAGTAGCAAAAAAGAAAAAGATGGTAGAGGGAGAATTTGTTTTATTATCACCAGACCAGCTGGGGGATGATGGTCAACATGTGAATGATGGTTCTGTGGGGGGGTACATAGGAAATTGCTAAGGTGTTTTAATGGTGATATTACCTTGAACTTATGAAAATCAGTTGCATCATACCCTTTAGAGGAAAGCAACACAAATCAATCTAAAGTTAACAGCTACAGGCAATTAGCTTCAAAGATAAACTGAGTAAACATGAGAGGTTAAATGAAACACGCAGGAATGTAATTGATGGTATTCTGAATTCTTATTTTATAGTTTACATAGCTGCTTGATATCTGAAGGCAATTTGTGTATTGCACATGAAAGGAACTGCATCAATTGTAAATGCAGGATTTTAAAAGGGGTGGTTCATGTTGAGAAAAATGCAAATACGTATACACAGGAAAAAGGCAGAAACTAGGTCTCTTGAATAAGATTAGGAGACTCTCTATAAGACTCTCCAATTATTTGAATATATGCAGCTCACCACCTACTGATGTTCACCAACTAGAAGGTTCAATATGTTCCAAAATTTATATAGTAGTTGTACATGTATATATACATACATATATTTAGAATGAATTGGGCAAGTTGAGCATTTAAAACACATTTGAGCACTGGGTGAACGTTGGGATGATAGGCATTGAAATTTCATGCTGATAGTTATTAGGGAAACATAACAATTCCATTCCATAAATATGTAAATTCAATGTCATTTATTTTATGTGGTTTCTTCCCCCCCTACCCCCCTGCCCTTTTAAAATTTTTTAATAAAATCTCTGTATTTCTGAATGGAGATAAGGTTTTGATGTGGAACACAGCTAGATATATTTGCTAATTTTCTAAGTGTGTTGATCCAGTGACATTAAAAATCTATATGCATCTTAAACCCTTTCAAAACTCTGATTTTTTTTATTTTATTTTTTTATTTTTTGCATAATGAGAAGCATTTGATTAATTGATGGTGACACTGAGTTTTTTTTCAGGTCAACATCAGAATAGATTTGGTTTTACAATTAGGAGTGAAATCACAAAGGTTAAAAATCCAGGGTCAGAGCTGAGTTCTAAAAGGGTGTATTGGAGGTTTTTAGGATGGCTGGTGCTATTGGATCCCATAGTAAATTGAGAGAGAGGAGCAGAAGTGTTTTAACATTAAACTCTCTTAATTCATGTGATCCAATAACGTTGGTCACTTTTGAACTTAGGTGAGTTTAGAACCACAGTGCATTGGTATTTGGGCTGCTGAATCAACTGTACAAATTATTTAGAAATTTGTAACCATTCTACTTAATTAGCAAGTAGCAT
This sequence comes from Toxostoma redivivum, assembly GCA_013397375.1. Lineage (NCBI taxonomy): Eukaryota > Metazoa > Chordata > Aves > Passeriformes > Mimidae > Toxostoma > Toxostoma redivivum. The sequence goes on along the minus strand of VXBI01006668.1, from coordinate 65,387 downwards.
GAGTAGTTGTCTCATTAATTAAAAGACCAAACAAAACACCACTCTCATCTAAGCTCTAATATTTAAATTCAGCAGTCGCATGCAGTGAATTTCCATTCCAAAAAACATTATACCTTGAAGGAAAACATCCGAAGAAGCTTTCATTTTGTAGACAGAAAAGAGAATCAGAGGGTTTTGTTTTAAATTAAAGAAAGGAAAGAAAGAGACAAAAATAATGTAAATTAAAAATATATTTCTAAAACACGGTAAGTAAAAAATAACTAAATTTATAGAAAGATTGCGATTAGAGCAATTGATACAAGTATCTGTGACATAAAATCCCCCACATTTTCAACTTGTCACTGTCTTGTTTACATTTAGGCCAAAGATGTAAGATATCAAACTCCTGTTAGATTTTCATATCCTGAGGGGATTCTAGTCTTTTATGCTGAACTGTTTTGAAAGAGACCATTCACAATTTATAGAAGTACTTTTTAGAAGGAAGGCTTTTTACCTGCAGACTGTGCCCTGAACACTCTACTTTGAAGGTTTTTAGGCTCTGTGATTAGGATTTAGGCAAACATTTATAGTTCTATTTCTTCCCAGATGCTCACAAATGAGCAATGTAAAGAACAATTTATTTGTCCTTATATGGATACCTTAAAGTGAAACAATTAGGTGCATTTAGTTCTGCTTCTTTACCTGACTGCATGACACACATACACACAGACACTTTTATTTCCATCTAATACAGGACACGTCACTTTAGTATTTTACTTTGTTTTTATAGTTTACTCTCAGCAGCTTTTAAACTTGAAATTATAGGAATAGTATATGGTGAAAGGTTCCTTAATTGCTATTTTTTCTATATCAATTTTTGTGATGTATTTTAAAACTAAAAGGTAATATCTTCAAAAGTCCTTGAATGTTTTAGCAGAGCAAATCCAAATTACTTTATTCTTAGTTAGATGCCTGAAATGGAGATGAAAATACTCTTTATTGATGTAAAACTTTTTTCCTTCACATTTTTCACTTATTAATTTTTTGTTGGGTTTGTTTAAGGGTGTTTTTGTGGGGGTTTTTTTTTGTTTGTTTGTTTGCAGGGCTCTTTGTTTATGGGGCTGTTCTGGAGTTGGGTGGTTTTGGGGTTTTTTTTAGTAGATGATTATGCTAAACGTTTTAGAGATTCTAGACAACACATTTGTCAGCTTAGTTGCCAAAGGCAAGGAAAAATCTGTCCTGTACAAAATAAGCATCAAATTCCTTCCCTGTGTGGGCAATAGCCCAAATCACTACTTAGAGTATTTCCAGAATTTTTTTATTGTTACTATTATATAATATTTATTATTTTTTTATTGGGTAGCATATATCCATAAGTATCATTATAAACTACTGTAAAATCACTTTCTAAGGCAGAGAAGTAGGTAAATAAGGTAAGAAATATAAGAAAAATAATTTAAGAAAACAGTGGAAAAGAAATGGATGCTTAAGGGGAAGTTGGAAAAAGCACACACCAAAGTTTGAATATAAAAGTTTAACTGTAGTCCTAATAAGCAAGATAGTCATGCCAATAATGTGGACATAAGTTAATGGCATAGAATATTGCTAATGCTAAGACCGAGAAACTGAGATATTTTCTATAAAGAGATCTATATATAGCATAAATAATGGCTTTGATAGTTGTGGTTTTCAGAACTCTTTGGTTAAAAAGATCTTTATCCTAAGGAATTAGTTTGTCTGGCATCCAGAAAACTGTAATAGATGAGCTTTTGATACTCAAAGTGAATCTTTGCATTCCCATTGTTATGAAGGATGGGTATATATATATAATAGAAAATTATGAAAAAAAGGGACAGTTACAAAGAGGGATTTAAATGCTCTCTCTCAGAAAAACTAATTAAATTTTTGGCCTTGCTGGTAAAAAAGATACATACTGGGTTTTTCTTCTTTTTGTCTTTATCCTTGCTTGGTTTTCTGTTGCTGACAAAGTAATGCAAAGTTCCATATTCCACCAGTGCAGAGAACACAAAAATAAAGCAGACTGACACAAAAAGATCCATTGCTGTCACGTAGGAGACCTTGGGAAGAGATTTACGAGCAATCGTACTTAGGGTGGTCATTGTCAGGACAGTTGTAATTCCTAGTAGATAGATAGAAAACAACAGCAATAATATTACTTCAAGTAGCAAACTGATTTTGCCAGTTATTTCTCTCTGATTGGTTTTGAAGTGTACCTGGACTTTAAACATACAGCAAAAATAGTCAGTAGCACATTCTAGCAGTGAAATTCCAATTCAGTGGGAGCTTAGAGGACTAACAGGGGTATGCAACATTTTTGCATGGTCACTGCCCATGCTGCTCAGTAGAATACTTTGGTTAGATGAATTCTAAGAAATTTAATTTAAGGTTTTGGTTTTGTAGTTTACTTCTGGGGAGTCTTTATTTTTATTGAAAATTCTACAAAAAAGTACTGTGACATGCCTCATCATCCTTTCCCTTTCAGAACATTATTGCATGTACTGTGGTGTGAAAAATGTTAAAAATGCATCAGAACATTTTTTATGGCAAATTTCATACCGTTGGTTTTACCTTCTTAGTGGTGCAAATAGACTAATTCTCAACAGAGGGACAAGTCTGTTTTGTGTATCTAGGTAAAATTTAAAATAACAGCTGAATACCTTTAATAATTTTGTACTTCTTTAAAGCAGATTTTATAACCTCTTTTTTAAAGAGGATGTGAAAAAAAAAATAAAAACCAATTAAATGCTTAAAGCTTTCTCTTATGGAAGCCACTAGTCCACTCCTGTTATGTTCCTTCTATTTAGTCTATAATGAAAAATGTGTCCCCTATTTTGCACTCCAGTGCTCTGTGCTATGGTTCTGTGAAGAAATGAAAATGCAGAAGGAAAAACTGAAATAATTCTCACTGGGGTGGATTTAATGTAGAAGTAGAAAATGTGTTAAAGTTTCTCTAGCTGAATGTTTCTGCTTTATTTCTTACTGTTACAGCTGCTTTGTACAAGCAAGATTAATTTGCTCTCTTTGTTTGTGGAGCAGTTGCTTGTGGAGCAGTTGCTAAATGTGTAGAAATTTCTAATTCTGATTAATTGTATGTCACATTTTCATGTATAAGGTTTTGGATACCACCAATTCAGTTGATTTTTTTTTGCTGAAGTCTACATTTGATTGTTGGTCTCTAAAGTGGTCATGGTGGTACATTCTCCCCTTGTTACCACTTGGACACACAGCCAGAAAGGTGGATTCCTTCTTGATAATTATTTAATTTGTGTCGCCAGTCACCATGATATGGAAGTAGAACAAGCAAAACTAATGCATTGTGCCTCTAATCCAGTCGTGTGTCCCCATTGTCTTGATGTTTATAAAAAATATTGCTGTAATCAGAAAAAATGCGAAAGCTTTTATTGTTGACAATCTACAATAGTCAGAATCTGACATTGTAAAAAGGAAGAGATGGAAATTTCTGTATTCCTCTAAATGAGTAGAGTTCATGTGACATTGTCTGTTCTCATATTTACAAACTGGTGATCTGCAGAGATGTCAATTAAACATCATAATGTTTGAAGAAAACAGGAAAGATAAATTTACCCAATGATGTTCTGGCTGGAACTGCATCCTTATTAATCCAGAAAGAGACCCAGGACAAGACAACAATAAGTGTACAGGGAATGTAGGTCTGAATAGTGAAATAACCCATTCTCCTGCTCAGGTTAAAGAAGACAGACATGACTACATAGTCTCCTGTAAAACAAAAGCAGAACAAGATAGAATAATATGTTAGAAAACCAATATAAAATTTGTATATAAGAGCTAGGGATTTCGTTTCACATCTGGGTGTGTGTGCATAATTATTAAACTGATTCACCAGATACACTGATGACAAATACATGCATACATCTTCTTCAACTCAGCTGTAGCTCAAGAACCAGTGGATTTTCCACACTAGGAAAATTAACAGTCGTGCAGATTCACTCAGGTAACTTTGCTACATGATTTCTAGGGTAACCTGCATTGCATAGCATGACTTCTACCCAAGTCATTCCTCATAACCAGACCTTCCTGGTATGATCTGTTTGCAGCAGCCCAGAGTGTGGTGAGGGTCCAGCCTTCCTCCAGTCTCTGTGTCCCCATTGGTGTGCTCCCAGCTCCACTCTCAAATGTTGCATGCTTTCAGATGTACTTCCTAAATTTTTCATGTTCCTAACTGTTCTTCAGGGCTATGGTGTGTCAATAGTTCATTTTTTTATTTTCCTGCAGGTCTTCTGTTGTATTTTCTCCCCTAAAATGATTTGAATCTACATTTCCTAAGCGACCTCAAAAGCTGGGCTAGAAGTTACTCAAGTTTGCATAACACATTCAGTAGTTTGTGATTTTCTTTTCAGGTTCTTCTCCCCTCTCAAATCATTAAGTAAATTTCATCTGGGTTCAGGGACACAGCAAAGCTTCAGTTTTTGATTTGATTTCTTTATTGCTGTTATGGGTTTTGGGTTTTTTGGTTTTGTTTTGTTTTGTTTTTAGTTTTTTGGTTTTGTTTTTTTGGGTGGTTTTTTTTTTTTTGGTTGGGTGGTAGTTTTTGTGAGGGTTTTTTTTGTTTTTCTTTTTCTTGGACTTTTTTCATTGCTGTTGTTTTTGGTTGTGGGGGTCTTTTTACCTAAACTAAAAACCCCCCTAGTTCTTATCTTTACTTCAGATTACAGCACTCCTGGGAAAAACCTAAATAGAGGTGTCCTACACCAAGACATAGTGCGAGCCCTCCCTCACATACTCTCCTTGTTCAATAGCTGTGTGTGCAAACCCAGCCCAAGGGTGCTGTAGATAAGATATAAATATACATCTACGTGTGGAGAGAGAGCGCATCCTCAATCCTTCCATTTTATAGACCATTTCCAAATAGTTCTTCCTTTTTCTTTTTTGTTTGGTTTTAGTGGTGATCCCCTGCTGTCCATGGAGACTTGTCTGGATTTTTCCCTTAACCCAAGGAATGCTTTTTGTACAGTAAACTATTACAGTAATATTTTTTCCATATTGTATGCATTCTTTTAATTTTTTTGTTGCTGTTCATAATGTAATCCATAGAACTTTTAAAACATAAACCAACTTGTAAAGGCCTTAGTCCAGTCACTGGCAATGAAACAGAACTTTGAATTCTCTGTCATCTTGAAGATGTTCTTCAGAGTGCAATTCATTCCCATAGAGCATTAGCAGTGTCCACAGGACATTTCCTACACAAACTGGAGACTCTCTAGTTGCAAGTGTTTCATCTAATCAAACACAACTCCCTCTGCTTTTCTTTTTTCTTTTACTTTTCCCTCTTCTTTTTTTTTTTTTTTTTAATACATGACTTCATAAGAAATTATGTTTAGAAAGAACACCTCCCTGCTAATAGTTTGCAAAAGTTAAAAACTGATATAATTGTTGTAGGATTTTTCAACCCTCACAGATATTGTCGCACATTCTTTTACATAAAGACTTTCTTCCTTAATTGATACTTGCATTCAAAGAATCCAAACTACTCCAGAATTATATTTGTAGGAAACTCTATCAGTTTCTGATATTTAAAAGTCTGCTCTTCTTGAGCATTGTTGTGGCCTTATTTCTTATGCATTGTAGAATTGGAAATGTTTTATGGAAAGCTCAAGGAAATTATTTCTATCTATCTATCTA
>VXBI01006668.1:33426-59685 GCA_013397375.1 Toxostoma redivivum | reverse complement strand
TATTTCTATCTATCTATCTATCTATCTATCTATCTATGACAGATAAGAAATAAGATATATAAATATCTCATATACATATATATACACACACATATATATACACACACACATATATATGTATACATATTTATATATATATTATATGAGTTTCTACTAATTGAGAAGTTAAATCAGGGGAAGTAAAAACTTCAGTGTCAGCTATAACTTGCCAGGCAGTCTGGAATTGACCAATATGAAGAGTCATTCAAAGATACGTAAATTCTTTTAAATTATGTCTTACTTTCTAATCTGAAAGCCTGCTGATGCTGCAGACACTGTTGTGTTATGGAACATTTCAGGTCCTTACAAAATAAAGGAATAATGTTAATATTTTACCTTGCTTTCTTGGGGTTTTGGGAAGTGAAAGGAACAGATGACTTTTTTTTCCAAGGTAAAAGTAAGAAAAACAAATGGAATTTAGGAATTGCCAAGACAAAGCAAGTCAATAATTCTGTAATGTACTTAACAGCTCTTCTAGCCTTGAAGTAATATGTTCTGGTTTTGTCTGGGACGGTGTGCATTTTCTCCTGAGTAATAGGGCTCTGTTTTCATTTAGCATGAGAATGATGTTGATGCCACACTGATGTTTGTTGTTTCTAAGCAGTTCTTAACCTAAGTTAAGGAATTTTCTCTCTCATGCTCTGCAGGTGAGTAGTTGCAGGAAAAGCTGGGAGGGTGCATAGCCAGGACATCTGACCCAAACTGGCCAAAGGTATATTCCATACCCGAGGATGACTTGCTTAGTACATAAACTGGGGGAGTGGGCTGGGAGCTACCAGTCACTGTTTGGGGATGGGCTGGGCATATCAGTCTTTGGTTGTGACCAACTGCATTGTGCATCACCTGCTTCTCTTAGGTTCTATTATTGTTACAGTTATAGTTAGTGTTATTTGCATATTTCTAATAATAGTAATATTTCGTTTCAATTATTAAGTTGTTCTTATCTCAGCCCATGAGGTTTACCTTTTCTTTCTGATTCTCTTCCCCACGGGGGAGGGGTGCTGGGTAGGGAGTGAGTGAAAAGCCACCTGTACTCAATTGCCAGCCAGGGAAAACTGTGACAATAATGAGATAAGGAAAACAGGACTAAGTGGTGGAATGCTCCAGAGAAATATCTTGCTGGAATTGCCAAGTTTACTTAAGTGATGTTGGAATGATATAATAGCAGGTCTTCTGAGATTCTGAATAACAAAAGTACTCTGAACATACAAAATAATGTGAGACCTAAGATGTGAAGTTTAGGACTCAGTTGTCAACAAACATACATCCAGAACATCAGATGCATTAAGTCCCCATGGAACATGGACTTGACAATACTTCGCTTTAATCACAACTTTCATGATGGAATCTCACCCCAGCCCTGTTTTTATCCAGATTTGGTTTATTTTCTGACTCTGTTTATGCACTTCTCAGCTCTTTAGCTGAGACCAGCTTAAATACTCTGTTATTTTCAGATTATATCTGTGCCTCAGGTGATGTTTCACTTCTGGTGTGATACCTGCATGTGAAGCTGTAATGTGAAGCACTAGTTAGGTAAATATGGCCAGACTTGATCCTCAGCACAATGTCATTTATTAGTCTTCACTTGGCAAATGGATAATCTTTTTATTATTCATCCTCTTTCCCTGAGGTCTGGCTCTTGTTTGTCCAATATTGTCTGCTGCAGCAAGAAAACTTCTCTGACTGCCAGATTGCTGTTTGGAGCACTAATACACTTTTGGAGTTGTCTAGAAATGAATGGTAGTGCAACCTGGCAGTATCTTTGTAAGACCACATACTTAAGTATTCAACATTTGGCATCCTAATTAGGAGATTTCTTATAATTAGAAGATTAGAAGATAGCCTTTCATCAGAGACCTTATATTCCTATCATCCATTCTGAGGTATATTTCTATTACATGCATCTAGAAAATAACATCTCGATAATTTTCAATTTTTAAAGAAATATAAATTTTCCCTGAAAAAAAATAATCTTATTACACTTGGGAGCATAATAATTGATCCTTCATATACTTTTACCCTTCCTCTCTTTGTCTGAATATACACATTTCTCCTATTCCTCAGTAGTCAGCTGTGTTTCTATCTACATATAGACAGACATAGTCTTCATCTGAAGATACAACAGCAAATTAACCAGTTTCTTCAGTGCCATATATTTAAACTAGAATGCAATCCCTCAAGAAAATGGTATCCAGGTCATATTTATCCTCATGTATAAATGCTCATACCATACTTTCTACTAAGTGCATATTCCTCTCAATTATGTTTGGAAGATCAAGAGAAAGATCAAGAGATGCAGAGCAGCGTTCTGACTTGAGACACAGCATCTTCGAGATGCCACACTGAATGGGAAGTTGAGTACTTCTCTTGGGGCACACAGAAGTGCATGGATCTTAAGTAATTTCCAGAATAGGAGATAATTTGAAAATTAGATTAATGCAGTGCTTGTGACCTTAGTAAGCCCTTGAAAAAGATTTTATTTTCAACAGTCCTGTTCCATCCTAATTTGCACAGACTCATAGCAGTCTGTATGAACTTTGGAAATTATGGTTTTCCTCCTACCCTACACTTGTGTGACACAGTGGTTTGAATACCAGGATTCAAGTTCTGGTAGGCAGTAGGGGAAGTGAATTCTGATTTGAGGAACCGTCTGTGCATATGTGCTGGCCTAGGTCCCAAAGGTTCAATAGAAGAATTAGTCGTGCCAGGAAGCATAGCCAGGGGAAATGTACACTGTACTTAAGTGATTTAATCAGCACAGTGGGTGTGATCCTTCATTGCTTCCTGGTTGAAGAGTCGTTTATACCTGTGCAAAGTGAATGGGGAATTATACCCATGAGTGCTCTCTTTATGCATGTTTAAGTGACTGTGCAAAGAATAAGGTACTGGGGGGAAAAAACCTCTAATTTATACTCAGAAGTGATTTGGAAGCTAGTGCAAATGCAAGAGTAAAGAACAGACTGATAACACCACAAGAAATTGGTGTCTTAATTATAGTTCAGGTAGCAACACCTAGAGCTAAGATTGTCTCACACTTAGTACCATGAGATTCTTTCAGTTGTTTAAAACACTGCTGGATTTAAATTATTAAAAGAACTGCAGAAGAGCTTCAAAAATCATATATTGGCCAGATGGTCAAGTTACTTGTATGTGTTACTTCATTCTCAGATGATTTTTGAGTGGGAAAATTCAGTTTTTCATAACTTTTAAGGATATGGAGTTTTGAACAGGGAAATTCAATTACGTGAAGGGCTGGCCTTGTTTTGGGTTCACATTATTAAGTCATTCATGGCTAACTTAAAAGCTTTCAAAAACAGTGAATGTGTGCATAGACATGTCCATATTAATAAGGTTTTTGAGAGTTTATAAGACTTTATTTCTCTCTCTGTTTCTTACAAATCTACACACCACTCTGAATGGCACTGGAGAAACAGACGGACAGTAGAAATGGCTCTCTTATTCTCAAACTGTGTTTGTTTCTTTATATATTCCACTACCTAAAATCTCCAGGATTTCTCTGTGTTGCTGAGAGTTTACAGAACATGAGCTCATCACCTCATGCTGACTCCATGGTGTCAGGAGTTTCATTGTGGAGCTCTTCTCCCTAAGTAATGACAAGCCTTCTATCCCAGGGTCTGAAAAGGATTTTCTTTGAGTATTTAATTACCTTAAATATTTTTGTCAATGTTTAGTATTATAAAAATCAGGTCTGCTTTCGCAATTCTGATAATGTTTATAATGTAGAGCATTTTGTGCTTAAAATTTTAAAATCTGTGGAGAAAATAAATTGTGTAGGAGAACGTTGGTAATGAACCAATGATTGCCAGCAAAAGCTACCAAGTATCTTTATTATATTCTTTTAAAATTTAATTTTTTTCTCCACTACGTGAATTTGTTAAACTGTCAAAAAAAATTAGATAGCAGAAGAGTAATGCATTATCTGAATTCTCCGAGAATTTCTAGCCATCATTTGCTCCTTATGAACAGATCAAATGACTAAAAACTAGGATTAATGGAGGTTACAAATTATATGGTATGTAATAGGCACAGTTTTGTTAGTGCAGCAAATAACAACCACATGGTTACCAACCACATCCTACAGACACAGCGATGCACCAGCTGTCCAGATTCCTAATAGGGTTTTATCCTCTAAGTTTACACAGAAACCATACAGAGAAGAGCAAGCACTTTTAAAAATATTTGTTTTAAAAGACATGTGAAAATATAGATAGAAATGGAACTGCTTCTCAAAATTACCTTATGTAAACAAGTATATAAATAAATGACATGCGTCTAGATGGGAAACCCTATTCAGTTCATCTTTCTGGATGGAGTATACATAGGGGGAAAAAGCAAATAAAAAAACCTCGTGCCACAGGAGGGCACTGTCACCTCAGAACAGAGATAAGAAAAGCTTGCAAGTCTGCCAGTGGAAAATCAAATCTTAAAAATTTCTAATTATTCTTGCCATTTAGTGTTTATGCAAACTCTGAAATGACACAACTGACTTGTGTGGGTCTGTTATTAGAGGAGCACTTTTAAAGACTAAACCAACTCTTGTGTGATAGAAATATCTGCAAAGTAGTATCACCTTTGTGCTACAAGTAATAAATATAAACTGCATCAATTGTTAATGAAGAACAATTTTTTAGCAGAATTTATCTTCTTTTCCTCATAAATGGCTAATAGATACATCCTTGTTCTCTCTCTCTCTCTCTCTCTTTTACTGTTAACATGCCCAGCAGTCTCCTTTTCTGTTAGGCAGAGAACACAGCTAGTACTCCTGGTTTATTTTAAAAGAAGGAATAAGTAAATGGTAGTTTGATGGAATAGATGTGTTTTCTTGGGTTTAGTCATGGTACATGGAAATACCATTAAAACAGTGGTGTATTATGTCTATGAACATCTAAAAGAGCTTCTAAATCTCTATAGTTCTAAAAAAGTTTCTTGTTTAGTACATACTATAAAAATAATAGTAAATGGAATCAGAAGGATTCTTTTGAATCCTTTTTGCATCCTTCTTCATAAAAGAGTCAAGATTGGTGCCATTTTTAGACAGATATTCTGCTATAACAGAAAATAACTAATTGGTAAACTTGTGGGGCATTGTCTGTAAAGCAGCTGATTTCCTTCCCACTGTGTGCCCTCCTGGCATGCTGGAGGGCAGCAAGGTTACCCAAAGGTGCTGCAAGTGGAGTGAAAATGAAAGAAAAAGAAAAGAATATGGACAAAGCATTTTCTCTTTCATGTCAAATCAGCTGTTGGTACCAGAGCTCTGGTGTATGTTCTGCTCAGCAGTGGCTGGAAGCAGATCCCTGCCCACAGAAAAGGCAGGAAAAGGGAAGAATGGGAGAAAGTAATCAAGCCTCTCTACCAAATCAAGCAAGTATCAGACTGTGGATTACATTGTACAGTGCAGCTCTAATCTAGGATGAAAAATCAAGTAAATAGCTTAAGATTGGTGGATTTGTCCTGATGCATCTTCATTTGGCTTTTGTGCCCATCTCTTTTCTTGCCTTGACAGTGTCTATATTTGGAGTTTTGAGGGCATTTACTGTCTTGGTGAGGGTACTGACTCAGCCTGCGGATATGGTTCAGTGAGATGTCTTACACTGTTACAGTGGCATAAAGAAAATATGATATTTGTTCTAAACACATAGTCTTCTATGAGGATTCAGATTTAACCTATTCCAATAATTATCTTGTGTGAAACCATTTTCCAACAGATCAGAAAGTTCGTAAGTCTGTCAAGTTCAGTACCAATGTACTTCTAAAACTGGTCTTTTGTCACATGGAAAATTATATTCCCTCTTACGGTGCAATATTTTTACATATATGGCAGAAAAATAATTTTGGCTGAAGTATTTGATCACTGGGAACATGACTGAATTCATTTTCATAAAGACAGGACAGAAATTTGATCACAGTACTCATCATAAGCTGATATGTATGAGATTTATTTATTCCCATAGCCAGAAATGAAAAGTCCAGGAAAAGGGTAAAACCAGAGGGAACTCTGTTCCCTAAGTACCTGACCATGAGACCTTCTCCTGATCTCATTCTTTCCCAAATGCCCTTTTCATTGATTCTGTCCCTCACAGCTTTTTGTTCTTTCATTGACATATTTTTAGACTGCATAAGGGCCAGATGGTTAAAAAAAAAAATTGAGTCTTTTCCTTTTCAGAAATGCTCAATAATCTCTTTCCCTCTGAGGTTTAGTTGGAAGATACCACTAATTGTGTCATATAGAAGTCATGATGTGAAATAAAATGGAGTAAATATTTAGCTTTTAGGACAAAGAAAGAAAATATGCCATGGCATTGCAGGTATTTGCTTTTAACAGACTTGCACATGGAAGCAGTGCCATTTCCTACCTTACTGCTGGCATTATGTAAAGAATGGGGTGAGCCATGGTCATTGCTGGTACAGCACAGCAACACAGTACCAAGTGATTTCCCCAAAATATATAATAATAGAAATTCTTAATGTCCATTTTTAACCTATCATTAAGTTTGATTATGCAACGAGGTAAAACAATATTAAGATTTTTACAAAGTTTGCCCTATAGTCCATTTATATAAGATTATCTCTGGGGTTCAGATAGCTGCAAGCCTGGTTTTCAATTTACATTCCAAGGGATGAATTCTAACTGCATTGCACAGCTGGATGGAGGACTGGGAGGAGATCTGCTTTTTCTTTTTTTTTTTTTTTTGTGCAGTTTCTAAAAAGTAAGGAACTAAGGTATATGTCTCTGTGTTAATATGTCTGACATTAAACACCTTGATTTCCTGTGGGACTAGGCAGAAGAGAGCTGCAATTAGTTTATGTTTGTGAAATGACAATCTCGACTGATGAAACTTCTGCAAAATGAGATGAATCATTACACTCATCCAAGCAAATGAAATTTCTTTATGTATGACATGACTTTCTGCCCAACAATTCTGGATTTTGTTTGGTCCTTGGCCACTCATTGCACTTGAAGTGCTGTTTTTTCAGTTCATTTGACAGAATGTGTTCCATTTCTCATTAGTTTCTAATTATAGGAGGAAAGAATGTAATGACACTAGGCAGTAATTAAAATTTATTACTGTTGCCCGCACCTTCTCTTTGAAATCACAGAGACAAGATTTAGCCTGAGAATTTTTTGTTGCTGAAAAATGTCAGTATGTGGAAATGTATTGAAGGATTGAATGTAAACTTAGGTGTGTTTGTTTCTATGGTTTCATCTGTGAGTGCCAGAAGTCTGAAAGGAAAACGAACATTACTGACCCCATATATTTGCCCATTATATGATTTTTTTCTGGTTTGTGACATAATTACAAACAACTATTTTTGCTTGTCTGTGAAGGTGAATAAGCTATTGCATTGGCATTAGTAAGCACAGGAGGTTTTTTATTGTGCAGGATTAGTATTCAGATGTGACAGCAGCAATAGGTTGCAACTTCTGTGAGCAAACCTTTATGCTCCAGTGTGCAAATAATCTTCAGATTATAGTGGCTTCTGCTCTTTCCTGTTCCCCCCTTGCCTAAGAAGCATGAGCCAAGGATGAGAGTTCAATGTCTCACCTCTGAATGCCCAGGAGTCATTCTGGTTCTAAAGAACCTGTTTGACTCACTGCGATAAAAAATCCATCCTGTTCAGAGATGAGAAAATGTGAGGGTGACAGGAAATCTCAAGTAAGGAGAGAAAGTAGAGGGTCATAATTTCCAGGCAGCAGCACCAGCTGGGGTGCTGTTCTCTCAGGAATTTTTCTGTGCCTGACACATCCTCTGTCCTTGGCTGTTTTGGATGTCTGATTATTATCTGAATACCTCAAGAAAAGCTGTCTGCTTCAAGAAAATTATGGACCTATAGCAGGACTCTGTGCATGTTTAAAATAATAACTTGCTTAATTTTGATTATTTAACATATTGCCATAATAGTACAGGTTTTGATATAACGCAATCACCAATGTAAGCAACTAAGAAATATGGTTTATTATATTTCATTAATTTCAAGGTATCCAGATGGTATAACCACTTTCTGACAGCATTCAAACCTGCCTGCTGCAGGGAGAACTGGAAATAACTGCTGTTTCTGCACTTCAAAGTATGAAGTACAACACATCCCTGGTACTTCAGATCAAACACACTATCAGATTTATGAAAAGGCATGGAATGAGGATTGTCAAAACGATGTAAATTTTATCATGTTGAAATTTTCAGCAGTTTGTGTTTGAGAAAGAAAGCACAAAATGGTGAATGTTTTTGTTTTCTGGGGTGGCAAAGCACAAGATTGATACCATACCATGGGTCAACATATTTGGGCTTTCTAGGCAACTCTGCAAAAGATTTGTCTGAAAAGAGAGTCTGGGCAAGTCCAGAGGTAATAAGAGAAATGTAAGATGTAAAAATGGGAATTAAATAAATGTAACACTTTGAGGTCTAGGTTAAAAACTGCTCATAAAAATTAGATGCAGGCCTATTTGTTGAATGTCACAAGAAAAAAAAATAAGTATTTAATAATTTTTGTCTAAATAACAACCATCTTACAGATGTGTTGGAGAACTCCCTTGAAATTAGTACCATTTCATGAGCTTTGTCCTGGTTGCTGAAATAATTGCACATGACTAATGTAGTTCATAAACACCCCTTCTCAGATTTGCTTTTGTATCTTTATGAATCTTTATGGCAGAGGTCATTCTTGAATTCCTCTGAATGCCTTTCATTTGGAGAGAAGAGGAATTTGAGGATACAGTACATTTAATCTTTGGTTTTGATGTTTCCAGTTATTTTCAGGGCCAGTAGTACATAACCTGAGGCTGCAATAAAACTTGATGTTTCCTTCTACTTCCCCTCCAGAGGAAAGAAGGCATGACTGTGTGGAGGCAATGTTCTGCAGGGAAGCTACAGATTTCACAGATTCATTCTATCTGAACGCCCCAGCACAAGAAATATTTATACAAGGGAGTACCACTCAAACACCAGCATCTCCCTTCCAGTGGGTGTACAGGGAGACAACTGGGAAGACAGTACCGTAAACAAAGAGCCCAAGGGGCATTGGGAGGGAGGGAAGGATACATCCACCTTTTTTGCTCAGCTTCCAGCATTAGATAGACTTTTTTTCTTCTCTTTTTTTTAGTGTTTCAATTCCATATAATTTTAGCTTCTGTTAAATATTTTAGGATATTTCATCAGTGGATATTTAGTTTTAAACCCCCAGGAAACCAATTCAACTAACCAAGAAAAGACTAAATTTCACTTGAGTATCAGACCCTGGGAGGCAAAACATCAAAGAGCAAAAGTTATATAGATCAGACCCAATGTAGTGTGGTCACCTACCAAATGTTGTGGGCTTCAGAGAGCTCAGTAAGAGAAGAAAATGTCTTTGAGCACAAGAACCCAACAAAGACATATGGTAAAATGTAAATTGTCCTTTTGGAAAACACCATAGCCAAAAACATGTCAGAGAATCAGTGTGGATTATTGATCAGGACACTGAAGCAAGGCAAGAGATTTCAGGTCTAGTTCTGCTTCTCTGATGGACCAGCTGTAGGACAACTGTTTCTCTTAGCCCATGGAAGCCATTTGGAACACATGCACACTGTGTTCCAACAACATCTGGAGATTCTGTTCTAAACTTATGTGGGAAAATTAACATGAATAGATGAAAATGGGGAAATAAGAAAATTATGTAATTACATAACATTTATGAATTTTTATACTTATATGATAATTTTTGTTTGGCTTCTCACATGAAAGAAAACTCAAAAATATTTTATTACGATTACTTTGTTTCCTTTGATATGAAAAAGTAGCAATGTAGGCATATTCATCCAAAGAAGCAAACTAAGATATATTCACAAATATTCCTATTTAAACCCAGAGCTTGTATTCAGTGCTATAAAGTTGGTCTAAAATTTTCTGCTGTTTTCCAAAGACATTTTTCTTATAATAGCAAGGAAAATCCAAACTTCATTCAGTTTTATGTTCATGCCTTGCCATGGTTCTAGAATGCCAGAAAAAAGCTAGACTATGTTTTGAAAAAGTTTTTATACATGGATACAAGCTGATGTCTATCAATCATAAGAAACTTCAGCAAATGGAATTCTTTTAAGTAATAAAAATTGCCATACACAGGGCCTTGCAAAAAAAAATAAGAATATTACAGGTGAAAAGTGCATGAGTGTTTTATTATGTCATTGTGTGGGATTGGATTCCTGCACCTTTCACTAAAAAAATGTTTCCCTATTCAGAATATGACAAAACACTCAGTGATATGGCTTGTCAAATGACTTTGGTAATTCTGAACTTGCTGATATCCTTGATTCTTACAGAGTATTTATGTAGTTGACGAGTAACCAAATGTTTCATTTACTAGTTAATTACATCTGAGTAAGTGCATAAACCAGGTAGTGATTATGCCATTAAGAGAGACAGTCCACAGTTTTCTGTTTCTTTTATCAGTGGCAGATACAGCTGGCAGCAAAACATAAATGCATTTTTAATTTCTTTTACTTGCTTCTGTTGAATCTTGACTTAAAACGAAATTACATAGCAAAGATAATTCGATTGCTTTAAAATTCATGGGTTTATCATAAAGGCTTTCAGTGATGAAAAGCTTGCAGAAATTTGCAAGGAATAATCCCAATTAGTTTTCCATGGCTACTTGTTGATGTATTACGTTCTTCAGAAACCAGTGGTTTACCCAGATACACAGGTAGGAAGGGAGTATGTTCACCCACCTCTCTGAGTTCTAATGCTGATTTCTTATATAGGAATTCCAGTGCATATCTTGGTGTTCATCTTTGTTAGCAAGTGGACATGGAAATTGAGTACATCAGGAGGAGTTGCTGTTTGAATGAGTCTTAAACATTTCTGTGTATGTATATTTCATGTAAGGAGAAAGAAGGGAGAAGAATAATACATTTTTTGTGAAGTTTCAGTATTGATAGTTTTGTTGAGGTGGTGTTGTGTTGCTGTTGTTTTGCTTGTTAGTTTTTAAATATGATTTTTCGTTACCATGGTAATCTCAGTACCTGTGTGTAGCAATGTATGGCCTGTTTGAATACCAGGAAAGATCTTACCTGACACCTTTCTGAATGCACAGCCCAACAGAGCTCCTATCAGTGTTCCCAACATCATTACTGTGCACTTATAGACCGGATTATCTCTCTTCTCTGCTAACATATAATGACATGGGACTGTTTAGGAATGGAATGATTACTTATCTTCAGACACAGACTCTGGTAGAATGAGCCTTAGAAACATTTGCCTGACAGAAGTACTGATTTCTTGGACTATCAAGTACACGGAAACTTCCCACCTATGCCTGCAGCCTATACTGCTGCTCCGGTTTTGAGTTCCTCCCCAGATGCTTTATGCTGACAGTAGTGATAGGTCTGTGTAGATGATCTTAGTGTCTTTTTAAAGATGGATGAAAGTGCATTCGTTTTCCTCTAATTATTAATATATGGCTGCCTAAAATCGATGCCGAGATAGCTGTGATAGTTTTTAGCTGTAACAGAGTAAAGGAATTCTACAGTGCACAAAAGAACAAAACTATTTGCAAAACTATTTGCTTCAACATGGTCTGTTCAAGGCATGTGAAGAACAACCTTCTTTCTCAGTGATGGCTGTTGACTACCTCCTTTGTGAGCAGAACATGCTGTCTCACATAAGTGCATTCACTCCCACGTGAGCTGTGCTTTTCTACTGCTGGACATGTGAAAGACTATACAGGAGCAGGCTGCTCCCATTAATGGGCATGTTTCAAGAAGGGTGCCTGCCTCATAGGATTTAGAGCTGTAGTGACATTCTTCCATGAACTGAGCTTAAGAAAAGGAATATAAATTTTATGAAGTCGTGTGTATTACAGAAATAAGTGATGTGTTATATACATTACTATATTACATACAGCCATACACATGACTTCTGCTTTTAAAATACCACAAATCCTACATACAAAAGCTCAGAAAGAAAGGAAAATATTTTCACTAGAAGCATCTGGATCTGTGTTTAGGTTGACTTGTTTGAGGGTTACTCATTTATTGCTAACATTTTGTAAGCATCTATAATCTGCTAAAACCATACTTTAAAACCATAACATACAAAGAGATTACCAATTTCCCTGGAAGAGTTCACATCTATGACTATTAAAAATATGGCATTCTTATTGTTGGTGTTTAGAACTACTTAGAACAATTTTTGATAAAAATATGATAAATATATTTATTTTTCAATTTGAGACATTCTTCTAGAAGAGAGTGTTGTGGACTAGTATTTGAGAGGTAAACATAATTTTCATTCTGTTATCAGTTTGCCTGAGGACAAGGCCTGCTCTGTGTGCAATTCCAAATTGTTTCTGGTTTATTAAATATTTTGTGTTGCAGAAGCCAGGTGCAAACCTTCAGCAATGTGCAAATTAATCTTGTTCACAATCACAGGTAGCAGCAGAAACATCCACTGAAAAGAGTAGGTGTTGCAAAATTGTCTAAGGTAAGGAAATGAAATGGATAAAAACTTAGCTCAAATAGAACAGTTATTTATACACTAAGAAAGGAGATGACAAATGTGTATGGGTGTGTTTTTAACCTCTCGAGCTTTTTAGGAGAATAATACTGATATCAAGTAGAAAGTAAAAGTGTTGAAGGAAAGAAAAAGCCTTTAAAACCACTATCTCTTCAGCTATTAGAAGGGGTAAATAAAGTATTTTTAAAATCAGAGGAGAAATAAAGATACTGAAGTAGAAGGAACTAGGTTATTATTAAAATAGTAAATAAATGTAGAGTTTAAAAAACATAGAAGGTGTTCAAGAAACTAAAAAAGAAATAGTAAGAAACTACTAAAAATGGCAAACAATGACATGATGTTCTAAAACTGTACTTAATACCAAGAGTAAGGCCACAGACCTGCACGCAACAGGCCTGAAGGGAGGAACAGAGATAGAGGATGCTTGAAGATCACGCCTCAAAAGAGACAGCTATGAATCCTGAATAATTTACACCCAGTATTGCCATTTGAAGTCAAATAGATTAAGCTTAGGACGTGAAAAAAAATCTTTAAAGACTACAGATAACCATCTTGAAGCTTCAGTTATCAGCTTCACAGGTAGAGCTTCTAGGTGCATGTAATCACACTAGTCCAAATCCTACAGGGTATTTAAATGGTTCACTCTTTTAAAGAGGAGACCTTTGAAGAACTATTTATTTCTTAAATAGACATATTCAGGATAAAAATTCACAGCTACTAAAAAACAGGTTCCCCTGGGAGTCCCCATTCCATGTCACAGTGTGTGTATTGCCATCACATTGAATGCTTTCAGGCCCGAAAGCGCAACTTCTTCATATCTTCTTAAAAGTGAGGTTACAACAATGTGAATTTCATAAGTAATGTCTTTTTAGGATTTTTTTGTTTTAACATTTTAAAATGTTATGTCCTGGAAAGCTTTTAAAATTGAACTGGCAATTCTGATCCGAAGCACTGTGTAATATACAGAGAAGGATGCATTTGGAGTCCCACAGGACTCTGATGAGAGAGCTGTGGATTGAGCTGTACCATGTAGGCTGGTGTACATCCTACATATCACAATGTAATGTGATTTCACTGGAAGCCAGATCTCCGTGGGGTCTCTTATACTATTTTTTTAGAAATTTAGGTGCTGTGTTTATAAAAGAGAGGTAAGGCTGCAACAAGTGATAGGCATCAGAAAAGGCTGACATGCCCAAAAGAGTCTTTAAAAGTGTTTTGCATTTATCTTTCTACAGAGGTTGCCAGACATCAGAGTGGGGTGACAGGTTGGATGCAGAAATGATGCAGTGGTCATCCACTGTATCTGGGACAGTCATGATGTTACCTCAGATGCCATAAAGAGAGAAGGATACTCAAAGCATAGGAGGCAAAACAATAAAATGGCAAACATTAACTTCTCACACCCAACAAAATATTTGCTTTGAAGGGGCTCATGAGTTTCCTGGAAGTGATGTAGGTATGGGAATGCTATCCAGTTTCCTTCAGGAGAGCAAGATTCCCATCAGGCAAATGCAGCACTGCTCCTCCGTGGTGCCATGCGCAGCAGCGGGGTCTGCTCCTGGCTTAGCCCTGCTGGCCACATTCCCTAGGAAGCACTTTGCTGTTCATGTGCACATACTGCAGGTGGGACAGAGTAGCCAAAAGAGCATTTAAAATACTGCTTTACTCTCTTTTACTCTACTGAACTCAGGGGCTTAATTTTAAACACGACTTTCAGTTTTTAATGTGCCAATGATAGTGTTTTCAAATTGCATCCCAGCAGCTCCCAGGCAGATAACTTTTAAACATTTTATTATTTCTAGAAGTTCAAAAGATGACTTGTTGCAGTTATCAAGACGGACACAACTGGCACCATCACCAGTCCCTTATTAAAATCTTTTCATGCCTTCTCTCAGTGGACTTCTCACCAGCAGCTCTACACAACACTGACTCCTTTCCTTATTAGCTGCTACACACAGCACTGACTCCTTCTCTCCACAAGTTTCCTTCTTCCTTCTGCATGACTGGCTAATCCCAACCTTTCCCTTACCTGGCCACCTAACCCTGTCTGTCCCTCAACATCTTCTTACCTTATCTGTCCCTTGCATGACTGCATGTCCCTTTCTCCTTACAGCACAGCCAGCAGATCCAGCTCCAACTAACTGATGGCCAGCTAACCCACACACCCATCTTCATTGGGCAGGCAAGACTGCTCCCACTCCTCAGTAATCAGTACAGCTGTAATTCATTGAGGAAAATTGCCTTCTGCACTATCCTTACAAACTATCCTCCTACAATGACTGATGGTAGTTTTTGAAAAATACATGTTTTACTGATGTAGTTTCCTCCTTGTTTCTTGATCCTAACATCTCTATGTGAACACATTTTTAAGCCAAATGAATGTTGGAAAACATGAATACATCTGTAAAAAATGCTCTTCAAGCAGCTCTAAACACAAAACAATTTATTTGTTGTTCATTTGTATTACCCTGGGCTAGAAACCTTGATTTTGGAATACAATTCCACTATCATAGGAATTTTATCTCAAATAAAAAAGAGTTTGTATCTCCCAAATTTACATTTTCAGAGTAAATTAATTAAATGTCATAAAATTAATACTCCTCATTGTCCTTTTCTGAAAAGCTACTTTTTCCTTTAAATTGATTTTTATATTGTAAGTCAGTTTTCTTATGAGTCTTTGCAGCACTGCATTCAGATAGGCATAATAATGGTTATCATACATTTATTTTTTATTTTAGTTTTTTACTCTTTGCACTATTCTCTAATAACAAATTCTTTTGATTAAATTTTTTACTTTTCTTGTCACCAGAGGTACATTTTTTTCTCTTAGAAGGGAAGGATATCCAAAGGTTTTCCTATACCTATACTTGAAAGTATGCTAGTTTTTCTCTAAATATTGTCATAGAGTTGTTGAAACAGTCCTTGTTTTTCAAAATAATATTGGGAAGAAAACTAATTAATTTTCTTCATATTCAATAATATTTTTGCTTTTTCCAGGATATAATAAAATAATAGAATTACTCAAGCCTTAGCCCTAGAGCAAACTGGGGTGACAGTATGCTGTCATGAACACCCTGGTTATTGCTTTTGAATTTGGATAACCAAAGTCAATGTTTGCAGTTAGAAAATCCTGCTGTTTCACCGTAGCATTTTGTAGTGGAGACAATGTACTAGCTCTGTTTCAGACCAGACATTTGCTACTGTAAGATAAAGGAAATTTTGATGAACTGCAAGGATGGTTGAAAGCATTCAAACTTGTTTTCTTCTGGTTTTTCATAAGTATTACAGGGTAGCAGCAGAAGATAATCAAATCAATGCTTAGTCTTTGTTGACGGTGGTTTTTTGCATTTTGGAGACGTAGAGGAGTGTTAAGTAAGGTCAAATAGTTATTGCTCTTTGTAATTTGAATGGGTCAACAACAATCAACAAGAACACATTATTTGCTTTAGTCAAAATTTTTCATAATTTTCTCAATTCTTGGAACAATAGACAAGAAAGAAAAAATAGCAACTATTGACTAGTTCCATAAATATTTATAGTCTCTTGCATTAAGACACACAAAGGGTGCTGTGGCACTTTGCACATTAAATGTTGAAAAATATTTTCAAATTCTCCTATGTAGGGCATGGTACAAGAAAGTATTATTACATAAATTTTATCCTGCAGCTCTTTAGCCTTAATTATGCAATCTTCTTGAGAGTAGCAAAGAACTCACTTAATAGACTGTATCACTTTTTGAGATAAGTGGCTTATTTTTAGCATCTATAATGTACATTGAAATGAGGGCAATTATGCCTTGTTTCAAAAGTCAATGTGAAAACACACTATTTACAATTCAGAATTTGTATTAACAACACAAAACGAGGGAGTTAATGTTTGAGAAATATACAGTGATGGTGACAGGTATTTGAACATTACCATGCTTAGTGTTAGGCTACTATATTCCTCTGTGAGAATGTGTTGTCAGCATTGTAGGATGGGATTTGGAATTGTAGGTAACGTACCTAAAAATTTAAGTAGAATATTTTGTAGTCTCAAGTTACAGCAGGGACGTTCACTAGTTTGTATATCATGTACACATTTTCATTTAATACCCTAGTGTATTTTCTTTTTGTTTCTCCCATTTTATTTGATAAAAATAATTTACAATTAAAGCTCACTGTGAAGGTCTCTTCAAAGTTAGTGACATCAATTTAGTTTTATTTCCTTTTTGCATGTCTTTTTAAACATATGGCTGGATTTGAGTACTATTAGCTCCCATGGATGCTGCCTGGCTCTTGCTAAATGTGACACAGACTTGTATGTCTTATTTCCAACCAGCCTTTCAATTATATCAATTCAAATACAGTGACAACAACAAAATAGCATCTTAGATAAGTAGGTTACTAAAAATGCATTGTAATGACAGGGGTTTGAGAAACTAGAAATTGCACTTGGAAAGTGAAGGGATTTAACTGTGTAAGAACACCCTTAGAGGAATATGTTTATTATTTAGGACATATATGTGCCTCAGGCACAACTAACCTATTTCAAATGAACTATCCCTACTCAAAACACATTATGAACAGTAAGATGTCCTCATCTTCAAACGTCCTAATGAATTCATTTTTCTCCACTGAGAAAGGAAGAAGATCGTGAATAATAAAATAATGCCAAGGGAATTATAATCATTGTACTGCAAACATGGTTTTTTGACATAAAAAGGGTCTGGACACGAAACATCAGTACAGAAATCAACTGTCAGTCCTCCACTGATCAGTTTACAGCCTACAAAGATTATCTAGTATGCTGCAGATGAAAGGATGAAGTGCTCAGGGACCTTCCAATCTATCACCGGATTGCTTGAACTTTAGTTATTTGAACAGTGCACTAAAAAAATATTTATTTATAGCAGTGATTTAAACATGCTTATTACCTATTGTAAAAATGCTTAATGTTTAGATTTATTTGAATTCTGAAGTAATTGTGACTATACATTGTTCTTTCACTACTATGTCACCCGATCTGATCCTTTTGAACCAAAGATTTCTCCCTGCAATTCATTATAATTAAATCTAGCTGCTACTGGCAAGAGTGACATCACAATGATTTTCTCTTGTGATGTTTCTGAAAGTAACTCAGTAGTTGGAGCAGGATGATTTCATTACCAAACAGGAATTATAAAAGAGAGTTGGGATAATATGCTTTGTCTCAATGAGTCACCACTACTTATGAAATATCTTCATAGGGGCATAAAAGGCATCACAAGAATTTTTATGTTTAGCTATGTCCAGGAAGTGTTTTAAGATACAGACTCACCCTCCTAACTTGCTGATTTTATCATAAAATTAGAAACCATCAAATTTTTGTTTTTCCTTTCTTTTTAATAATTAAAATATCCTAAAAGATCTAATTATTTTCTTGCTATTTAATGAACAAATATTATGTAAAGGCATTGTTCTATCATTTCTACACAAGTATATTTAATGCAAAACCAATCTTGCTTGCAACATCTGTGCTTTTGTAATTACCTAGCAATAAGTTCAGTGAAAATGCTTTTAAGATCCCACATTATCCCTTATTCTCTGGTTACTTGTTTATTAATCCCTTTTATCCTTAATCTGACCTTTCTGAAGCTCAGTTTCAGCTCTAGCAAGCCATGCTTTTAGATATGGAAAACCTTACAAAAGACAGACTCAGAAGAAAATCTTTACCCTCAAGAATCGTTGTTCAATTGGAGAGTCATTACAAGGAGGCTTTCAGGCCCCAACAACCCTTTTCCTCAGGGACAATCATGATTTTGTTTTGCTGAGGTGAGTTAGTTGGTATTGAGTCTAGGAAAAACTGAGAGAAAAAAAGGCTGAATTAATGTCACTGGAATTTGAAGGAAGTCTTTAACCTCTCTCAAAAGATGAAAAGTAATCATCAAAGAGCCTTTCAACTCTTTGTATGATTAGGTAGAAGCAGGTGAATTTGAATGCCTAACCCTGAATCTCTATAGATACAAACCTGAACAGAAAAGTCAGATTCTCTCAGTCTGTGAGAATTTTAAATATATTGATTCCCTAGGAATAGTGTTTGGGTTTTATTCTCACTTATTAAACCAAAAGGATCTAACCCATCACTGTGAAAGAGATTGCAAAGTGAAGGATCTTTGTGCTCTGGGTGCTTTTTGCACTAACTCCAAAGGGTGATGTCACTTCAGTGTCCGTCGTGGCTCCAAGGCTGCTGCCATGGCTGGGTGGTTCTCCCTGCTTGCCATCCAGATCTTTTCAAAGAGACAATCCAGCAGGGTGATGGGAGTGTATGTGCAACTACCCCTGCCACAGAAACTGGCAAGATAATTTTTATTGTGGTCATAACTGAACATAGAGCTGAAACCAGGCAAATCCTGGCTATCAATTATCTGCATTGCTGGATCCAGGCTTTTTGGTCGGATATGGCATTTGTGTTAAATTCCATGGCCTTGGCCTGTTCCGTTAAGATCACCTTGGTTTTCCTATTGCTCTACTGCCACAAGATAGATCCATAGTGATTTGAAAAGAAACTACAGAGCAGAGGATGAACAGAGAGGTATTTGAATGACTAAAGAAGTGAGAAAGCAACTGTGTAGATTTTTAGCCAAGGGCTGAAGCAGCTATTACAGAAGAGACTCAAATGTATCTGCCCTGAGTCCTTCCCAGCCATTCCAGGTCAGGCCTCTGTTCTTGTCTTCTCTTCATTGTCAAGTGTCCCAGGAAGCCTTTGGTTTGTCCCTCTAGTCTTGTCTGTCTCTACAGGGATTATATAAGGATAAATGGTACTAAGGAGTTCTGATTTTGCAGTTCTAAATAGGTACATGTACATAGATCTTGGAAGTGTGCATGACAGGGAGGATTCAAAATGTCTGTATACTGAATTAGTTTGTTTATTCAAACATGTAAATTTTAACATAAATTCTTATTTGACACACAACTAACCAACTGAAAAATATGTACCATACACAAAAGGTAGGGAAGTAATGGAATTGTACTTCAGTTTTACTCTTTGAAGACATGATCCTGAAATGTAGATTATTTTCAGTGAACCAATCATTAAAATTTAGTAAATGTTCATTCATTAATATGGTTTGATGCATTACTGACCAGCAGGAGTATGTGGATTATTTTAGGATAAATTTGTTGTTCACATTTTAGAAATATCTTTTATCCATTATTCTCCAAAAAAATATACAAGGTAGCTACCTTAGACTGGTTTTTATACCATGAAAGCAATATCAATCTGTTGCAAGCTGCCACCATAGCTGAATTCCTGCTCACAGAAAGTGTCTGTAACCCTTTTTAATGGTATTATATAAAAGTAAAATAATTCAACTCCTCCTGTGTTTTCTTTCAAATTATGATATTTGGATGCAGTAATGTGATGGTTCATGCAAGTTGAAATAAGGGAGAGTTTTAATAAAAAAACAAAAAAAAATTTATAAGCAAAAATATTCCCTGTTGACTCTCTTACTAGGATAGGTGGCTATGCATAATGGGAATAAAATCTTAAGGTGTAGTTATTAAAGTGTTTTATGTTTATCTTAAGGATATTGGCTTAGAATTGAGGATTTCCATTGAGGCAGCAAACATAAAAATAGGCCTTTTAGTCTGTTGTGTCTGCCTTCTGCTTTAAATGTTTCTCTGTCCTACAGAGACAATATTCTTTTAGGAAGCATGTTAAAGGTAATAATTTAATATAGCTTTTTCAAAAAATAAGGATATTGAAATAAATATCTTCCCATACCATAAAGAGAACATTAACATCACTGAACACTTTAATAGTCATCTGGGTTTTCTGACTTACAGCTTACATTAATATTTGCACCTCTGTAAAGTGGATACAAATGTGTTTAACTTCTGCCAAAAGCAAGATGCAGGTAGTAGTACCTTGTACTCATTCACTAGATCAAAATCTTCAGACAGGAAATGTTTTGAGTTCTCAGACATATCTCCTTGGCAATGCCATATGCTATAGTCAACCCAACCTAGAACCTGAGGCTGTGTATGGGGCTGGCATGGATTACTAGGTGCAGTGGCAATCCACTTATGCCCATTTTTAATGTCAGGACTATTTTCCAATGCAGATCTACAAATCTGATTTTCAGCTGTAATATTTTGCCTTAATAAAGAAGCAGAAGAAGACTCCTGGGGTTTTTTGAGCATTATGAAACCTCTAGAGACTGCATATCTGCCAACTATTCAATTCATTAGGATACAATATTGAAATAAAGTATAAAAGCCTGAAAATACATCCTCTTCTACAAAATAATAGCCCTGACCATATTTTCCTGATAAAACAGAAACCAGACCCAGATTTACTTATGTGGTTCAATGGATGTATAGCAAGATGAATATTTAATTGCCAATTTGTTTATCAATTATGAGCAATGCACTGTCTCTATTGCACAGCTCCGATTAGCTCTCTAAAACATAGGAAAAGAAGAAAATAAAAAGTATTTATAAATATTGCCTGACCAGTCCTGTGCAGCTTGTTGAATGCTATTTATTAGTCTTGTAATGCCTTTGTATCTAATTAAAAATTCAGGACAGGCTTTGTAAATAAGCAGTAGACAATGTCTGGTCTAAGAAAAGGAACTACCCAGTCACAGAAATGAACTGGGAATACCAGAAACTCCATCTGTCCTGAATAATTACAAATTCACAAACTGTTTTGCATAATACAATATTTTGTACGTTCAAAACAACTGGAATAGTGAGTAGAAGTGCAATTTATCTAGGAGCTGTATGAAATTCATGGAAGACTACTGATAGAAAGAATTTTGAGATTTAAGCTACTCCTTTCCTCATAGTTTGTGGTATGATTTCATAAACTCTCTGATTTTATTTTCCTAAATACTGTCTATGAGTGTTGATCATTGTTATGGTTTAAAAACAGTATAGTTTTTTACTCCTTTGATCATCCTTAATATTTTCTTCCAGACTCATTTCATATTTCCAAGTATTTCTGTAAGTCATATTTTCTAAACACATTACTTGTTATATTCCCCTGGCACTACCCTGTCTTTCTCAAAACATTGCACTTAAAAGTGATTCTTTTATTAATCAAGCAGAATGCAACAACCATTTGTCATAAATTTTTCACAGTGCAGCACAGTGAATATTTCTCCCAAGTTTACACACAACGCTGTGTAATACATCCCAGAGGCAGGTTTTTGCAATAATATCATGTTCTATGTCCTTGGTGGAATATTACAGCCCCCCAACTTTTTTTGTAAAACTACTGATGTTTTTATATTTGTGCAGTTGATTATTTCCTTCCTATAATCTTTCCCTCTTAAATTAAAGTAACTAATTACAGATTTTGAAATGTCCTCTATTCCTGTTTCCAAAGCGTGACAGTTCCTTCTCGATATAATCCATATGTGCATTATATTTTGCAAATCTTATCCTTCTGTATCACTTATTGCTTTCATTGTAAGTACTACTCATATCAGTGTGCATCCAAATTTTGCAAGTTGGTGAATTTTTGTTCTCAAGACTTTTCCATCAGTTCATCCCTTTTTTATTGGAGAATCTCATTGCCATTCAGTGGAAGGGGCCTTACATGGTGAGTAAAAAGGTCACACACAAGAAATGATAATTTCTTAGTAAGATATGCACTCTTTGAGCAGTGATTATTGACATACATCAAAAATACAAAATATCTTAAACCCATCTCAGTTTCTAAGTGTGTGAAGCCAACTGCAGTAGTTTATATAACTCAGATGATGTTAATTCTCAACATGTACTCTATTGGAAAGAATCTAAACTAAACCAATGCTGTTTACACGAGGTAGATTTTAGGGAAAAAGCAAAAAATATATGCAGGTAATGTATATGGACTATTTAGTTATTTTAATGAAATGTCCATAGGTCAGAAAGTTTATAGTGAATTTTTAAGAGTCCTCACTGTTACTGGATGGTGGAGTCCATTTGCTACATTATTTCTTACTGCTTAGTCAGTGACTTATGAAGAAAATTGAAGTTGCATGTAAATGTTCAGTTTGGAGAGAAACAAGCTGGTAATTCAGGATGACTTACTTCAGATAAGAGAAATGGTTTGTAATATTCCAGTTGGTTTTTTTTCAGCTGTTGCTGGGATTTGCTGACTAAGGGACAGATTTCTGACAAATGGCCCTTTGAGTTAATCTTGTATTTCTGCAGTATGTGCAAAGGAAGAGCAGTAGATAAATGTATTCATTTCAGCAAGACCCTCAGGTCTTAGGAAGCTTACACTGAAACAAGCCTTGTCCTTCTCTGCCCAATAACCCAGCCCACAGCTCAAATGTTCAGCTTTGACATGACAGAAAGAGAGTAGTGGAGTTTGTAATGGCCAAATCTCAGCCATCCTGATTCTTTCTCCAGACATAAAGCAAGCATAACCCTCAAGAATGAGAAGGTGTTGGTTGCTGGGAAGTATAAAGCTGGGAACAAGAATTTGTTTTGAAATTGAGTAAATCAAGACACTGAAACTTTATTCCAGTTTCAAATGCCTTTACACTAGCCCCAAGATTCTTTTGTTCTCTAACTGTTCAATTTTGTATTCTCTAACAGCCTTTCTTGTGTTCTGGTTATTCTTGGGGGTTTTTTTGCCTAAAATTTAATTTTGGGGAAGAGTTTGTAGGCCTCTTTCCAACATCTCATTAATTTTTCCATTGCCTCCTCCACTGTACCTCAGATTCTATCTCCATCAAAGCATTGGCATTAGTTTGTACTGATATTCTGCACTGAAAGTAATTGCATAAAGTATCAAGATTATTTTAGCTGTATGGGTATTCAAACATTTAACTGGGATACTCAGGCTGCACCTAGGTTGCTAATAAACTTGGAATCGTTTTTTTTGTCTTTACTGTTCATGAAACTATTGAAAATATGCACATGCTAAGAAGAATTATAGTAGAGTGTGGGTCTGGCTGAGGAATGCTGGACTTAAGGTGGTTTCCAGAATGCTAATAAGTCACTGAAGGAAGCCACAAAGACCCTTTAGACTCTGCTGGCTTTAAGAAAATAATTGTAGGAAATAGACCTTGTAGGAAATTGTAGGAAATGTCAACCGCTATGTTGTTAGGTTTTTTTCCCCAATTATTTAGATCAAAATAAAATCTAGTTTTGCATATCTATGGTTATAAAAACAACAGGAGCAATGAAAATAAAACACAGGGTAACTATAGCAGAAGAAATACATACACAGGACATTCTTCCAAATTTTTATACACAGCAAGCCTGTGAAAGCAGCAGCAGCAGGCTGAGTAGCTATCATGTCCTTTCTTACTTAGGAATTGAGTGATGACTTTTTGCTGCTTTAAAGTGCATTCTAGCTGCTAATTATTTTAATGCAAATAAAATGGACTGGTGTGTGTCTTCATATGAAAAAACTATGGATGCTACATTATGGTGAGTACTAAAAGCTTGAATGAATATAAACTGGAAAAAGAAAGGTTTTATTTGCATGAGAAAGAGATTTTTTTGCTCTTTTATGTTTTACTGTTTATTTCCCAGTATGCACTTTGTTCACATTAACAGAACATTAGAGAATGCTTTTGAGTCACCAGCGCTCTCAATCAGGGTATAGGAAGCTTGTAGCATTTTAAGATTTTGTTGTTTTCTATCTTTGGTCAAAAATGAAAAGGGTTGATTAGAGAATGGCTCAAGCAGAAAATTAAAGAAAATAGCAAATAGAAGAAACTCGAGGCTGAAAAATAGTTAGTTTTGAACATGGGCAGGATGTGACTGGAAGTACACTTGGGTGCAACGCTGCTGTTTGTGCTGTTTGAGGGGAGATGTATTCATTGCTGCTTGTATTTTTGCTTTGAGAGCCCTGTGTAATGGTGGTTATTGGCAGCTATGGCTCGCAAGCATGCTGCTCTCCTGTCCTCTTTTGCACCTTTATGTTTGTTTTCCTGAGAAAATGAGAAAAGTTAAATGCTTTCTTCAATACTTGACTAAATACCTTCCTTGGCTAAAATGGCAAAAGACTCCATGAGGTATACATTGCTGCATTCTGGTTTTGCCCTGCTCATGAGACTGAACACATCATTGGTGCTTAATGTCCAGTGATTCAGGAGTTGAAACTTGAATTAATTCTCCATCTCTTTGCTTGTTCTCCTGTGTAATTACAGCAGGCCTCTCTCAACTATACAATATCTTACTTTCCTTTTTGAATATAACAGCAATACTGGCCTTTTAGAAATAAAATGGGTGGGGGTATTTCTGAAGTTGAAATAAACACAGATGTCTGAATTTAAATTAAGATACTTGCCAGAACTAGAAAGTAAGGTAAAAATTGGAAGCAGCCTGAAAAAAACGCAACCTGCTTACATTTCATTTTTCTTTTTGAAAGTAAGAAATGAAAGACAAGAGATATCATGCATGTACAAGAATATTAATATGCAATTCTTCTTTACATTCCTCCTCATAGTCACTGATTTTCTTTCCATTGAGAAATAAAACAATATTTATGTCTGGAAAAATATTTTTTTTGTTTAGTTAGTAGGGTTAAAATTGTATTTTTATTAAACACTGAGTACTTCTACTTCCTCATTTAACATTCTAAATTCCATTGCTTGTTTCCAAGGAGATAGAAATATGAAGGAAAGCCATCTGAGACTGATTTGTAAGGCTGTTCTCTTTAATGAGAGTTGAATGTGCCTTATTTTAAGGAAAAAAATTAACTTGGAGCATCTGTAGTAAAGAGGTTGGGACTTCAAGTTTCATTTCTGTGCAGGCTTACTTTCTGCATCTGGTAGTGGGATTGTAAAATGTTCAGTGCAGTGTCAGATCATTCTTTAATTGCTCAGTTCTGCTGTTTTCTGCACTGAAGCAGTGCAAGTTCCCTCACCCCTTTGTAATAGTGGCTTTCTCCTTACAGTCAGAGGGTTTTTTTGGAGGACAAGAACGGACAGTAGATAACTATTAGATTTTCTTCCTGGGAGGAGTTCAGAAATGCCAAAGTCTGCATAGATATTGAAAAGTCTGTAACTGTTCGGTGCAGTATAATCAGAGATATCTTTATTGGTTTAATTCTGTTAATAAAATCATAATTGAACCTAGAGATAAACCCTTCAGTTGTCTTACCTGAAGTAGTCTTCACCACCTCAGTTGTATTTCTTAGTCCTGTAAAGGCGAACTGGTAAAGCCTCCATGACCGGGTGTCCCCCACCTCCACCGAGCTGCGCTTCCACTGGTAAATGATCTCTTCTCTGGGGTAACCATCTTATTGCAATGGAAAATACAGAATGCTTTGTTTCATAGCCACTGCTAGGGTTTAGGGTGCTTTGGGGAGTAAAAAATACTACTATCTATTTCTGGAAAAAAACTGGAGAAGCATATTGCAAGTAAATTATAGATACATTTTTCTCAAGTTACTTACTAGTGTCTTTTATGTAATGGCACATTTTATTAATTATGTATTATAATAGCAATTGAGAAAAATTTTTAAAAAATAGGTTTTCCACTTTTGTTGATCCAATAGGATGCAATTTTGCCCATCCTCCAGATCCATCTGCAGCTGGACCAGGAATTCACACGTTGATCTAACCTCGAAATGTCAAACTCTTGACTCCAACTAGTGTAATAGTAAAACACCCTTGCACAGAGAGAAAGTTGAAGGCCAGGACACCTTGATGCTGAAAATAAAAATTTCTTGGTTTTTGGTCAGATATAAGCATAAATTTATCACATAGGGTCCAGATATTTTTCTTTTTTTTTTTTTT
>VXBI01006668.1:2891-33421 GCA_013397375.1 Toxostoma redivivum | reverse complement strand
TTTTTTTTTTTTTACTTAATAGCAGTCCTTATTGATATTTGTGAGCATATATGATTCATGTACTGAAAAAAAGATGAAAATAAAAGTAAAAACCAGTGGGGTATGTCTAATTAAGAACATAACCTTCACTGAGTCTAAGTACATACAAATAAATTTATAATAAGTAACTCAGTGTGGGTCAGAAAAAGGAGTCTTTTTAAGCATGTTACTTACAGCTTGAAAATTCCAGTGGGCAGGAATGGACATCCATTGGGAAGTTGTGCAACTGTAACTGGCACTCAGCATCAATTGTCAGCCTGAGAAAAAAGAGATCAGTATATAGGGAATGCACTTGAAAAGTTGTCCTGAAAGCTACATCATGGCAAGCAAAGCAAGATTCTTAATTATATATATGTGTGTGGGTGTGTGTGTGTATATGTATATGTATATGTATATGTATATGTATATGTAGTAAACTATTCCAATCTTTTTTGGTTCCACAGACCCTGATCATCTACTTTCTGGACTATGTAATGGAAGGAGGTATTAAAGTTCTGTTCCTGTGCATCTGAAATGGCAGCATTACTCATGACTGACAAATCCATGGGTAGGTAGATATACAGGTCATCTCATGAGTAGTGACAAATCTTTGTGTCACAACATGCCTTAATGCACTAAATGTATTCTGTGTGACAAAGATTCTATTTCAGAAATGATGGATAGGAGTCCAAATTTAGGTATCTGCATCCAAGACAGCCATCTAGACTTTCATAGCTAGTGCAGAGGCACTCTGAGGATACACTTCCTCTCACTCCAAAATAAGACATTTAAATTTAATCAGAAGAAAAATGTACCAAAAGGTGTTTGTCTCCATTGATTATTAGTAGTGTAGGTGCTAAGCTCAGGTTAGAAATCCCAAGTAAGATGAAATGTACCCTCTGGTGTTCCTGCTAAAAACTCTACCATTTTTCATTCACTCCCAGCCCAAATGTGAGCTGCTGGATACTTGGACTTTGGAAGAAAGTGAAGAGGTGGGGTGAGAGATGGAAAATGGAAAAGGGTGGGGTAAAATGTTTGTTCCACAAGGTGTCTCTAGGAAAGCTGTAGGTTTCTGGTCTTTGCTGATTCTGGGGCATCTAAATGATGACCCCTGGTTTGTCTCCAGATTCCTGAATGAAGGTGTTATGGGCAAATGACCCTGAGTTTCATCCTGTGGGAAGCAGAGGAATGCGGGAGTCCAAAGGCAAACTTTCTGCATTAAAGATTTAGGAAAAAAATCTAATTTCTGTGTTTCCCTTCCCCTTCAGTACCACAGATACTTGATTTCCTGCTGGGCAGGGTGGTTCTTAAACCTGGGGAAGGTGACTGAGGAAAATCTACCAGTTCTTCCAGATCCCTCTTCAGGACAGAATCCCAGCTGTGTGATACTGTCATATTTCATTTCTGGGTCAATTGAGGTTGAATCCTTGGTGCTTGCTGTGGCTCACCACATAACTAAATATACATTTATAGCAGATACTTGTTTCCAAGTTCTACCAGATACATCACTTTCTAGTAAGAGAAACGGAGGAATTTGAAGAGAAAGGTAATAAAATCCAGGCAGTAGTGTAGCCAAGTCCAAATTTAACATTTAAAAAGTGGGTCTAAGCTCATCTTTATCGAACTAACTTTGATTTTAATTGGATTTCAATTCTGATTATTCTGTTATCTCTTCTGGAAATGCAATATGCAATAAATTTAAAGTAACTATGAAATAAAGCTCCTTTTTGTAATTCAGACAGTTGCAACATGAAAAGGTTTTCTTAAACCAAAGCTTCACACAAATGCATTAAAATTATGTGTACTTTTCTTCAAAACTTTATTTTTGGCACCCAGTAAAATAAAAGCAAAAAAGAACTTTGTCAAAATGCAGTTTAAAACTCAGATAATCTTATGTCTATCATCTTTGATTCTATACTCCTATTTTAAATTATAAATTCTCTTGAAAAAATGCTGTGTTTATCTACATTTTACATAAACCAGAATATTATATCACATGCAAGAAAAAGTATAAAGAAACCTCCACAGGATATTCACATTTAGGAAGTATCTTATGATCATTTGGAATATGGTATTTGAGTTGTTACATATGGCATATGCATAACTTAATTATCGAAAAGGTTATTTGTCTTAAAAGAAAAACTATACACATGACTGAGGAACCTGTACAGGTTGAGCATATCAAGTTCAGATCCATGAAAATTTTGGTGTAATGGGGCATATCCATAGGTTTGAGTTAAATATTCAATGATGGGATGGCAAAATCTTACTTGCCTAAGATATTTGAGGAATAAATAGCTTTTTCAGGGCGGAATTTCATCTGGTTAAAATGTAATCAATTCAGAATATAAGAGGCCTTTCATGTATGTAATAACTACTTTTATACTATCTACTTAATTCAAGGATATTTCACATTTATCAGTTTAACACAATAAAAAAGTAAAAGAGACCAAACCAAAGACAAACAATAAAACATATCTGAAAATGAAGACTAATTACTATAAAAATGCCTATATTAATGTTAATATAGGAAAGTGAATATTGTGGAGCAAGACAGTACAATCTGTAAGAAGAAATAAAACTTCTTATTGTGCCAATATAAAATAAATGTCATACAATTGATATCTTCTAAATTCTCAACCCTTTTTCAGGATTGTTTGCATCAATATGTAGGAAAACCCAGTATTTTTTTCCCTTAGGTTAATGTCAAATGACCTGAATTCACAGGGTTTTTCTCTTTGGCTTTCCTTAGAGAAAATTAATCTAAAGTTAAGTATAAATACCTTAATGTGTACAAGACTCTGCCATCGTTCCAGATTCTGAGCATCCTATTAGGAGTTGTTATCCAATGAGCATCAGCCTTCTTGGAATTTCGGAAAAATGTGTCTGGTATCCAGATCTTCCCAACCATGTTGCTGTTTAATCTGAGCACTTTTATAGTGCTGTTGAACTTCAGACGTCTGTCATACCACGTTTGGGCGAAAAATATATCAATTGTATATTCCTGTTGTGTTAACCAGAAATACTGATGAAAACATAGCACTCAGCATTCCACATAACTCCTGATAGGCTTTCCTTAATTTTATATGAAAAAACTGTGAGCTACAGAAGGTGATACTAGAACTGATAAAACCAATCACTTTTGCTGAAGTTTTGAGGTATATTTTACCAAAGATTATTGTTTTAAAACAATTTATTGTTTTACCATTGAGGGTAAAACTAAGGTGCAAGTGAGTATTACTTGCACCTTTCTAATTCTGTGTCCCTATACCTCAGTCTGAACCTGCTCAGGTCAGACAACAATTGCTTATTTCCTTGGATCTAGGACAGGAAAAGCTTTAGCTGACTTAATTGCCTTTGCCCCTTGGTTAATCTAAGAAATGAAGTCTCTGGAGAAGTTCTAGGCCTTTTATTCATTATCTCTTGGTGGCAAGAGTGGTAATATCATTCATTAATGGTTTTCCTGATTTTGTAGCAGTCTGGAAGCTTGGTTTTACTGGAGTTAAACTGTTGCAAAGCATTTGAAAGCCAAACACATAAAAATGTGAGGATATGTTAAAACAATTATTTTCACATTTTTTCAGCATGTAGCTCTGTTTTCTGACTTGTACAGATTTATAGCTCATAGAGTCCTCCCATCCAAAATTAAAATGAGATTTAATAATATAGCTATGCCACAACATTAAGAACTAATGAAAGCTTTGTAATGTTGAAATGATGGAGTCTTTGTAACAAGGAAAATGGGCAATCCTTTACCTACCATATTGATAGCATTCACAGGGCCAATGCTATTTACGTACATGTCAGTGTGAATTATTGTCGGTTTAACTGCAAGAGAAACAACAAGAATCAGTAACCAATGAAGGTCAAAATCAACTACATGAAAGTCAAGCACAAGCATGTTACTATTGCATCTCTCCTCTGTGGTTGCCCCACATTTAAATGTGCATATAAAATAAATACAAATTTGCAATGTCTTCAGTTTGAAATCAGTTGGAGACACTTTGAGACAAATTCTTACATCATTTATTCCTTATGCTATGAGAACAAGTACTGAAACCAGTGTTGATAGCTTAGAGAGGCTTGTCTGACTGAGAGGATCTACATTTTTTGTCAGGCCACAGCAACACATCAAAACAAAACACTATCAACAGAAGCAAACTTATTTCTCTTATGATGCCTTACATCACTTGTTTTACATTATAATGCCAAATGCAACATGACTACTGTTGCCTGCATAGGTGGCTGTAGATAGGTAAAAATTTTGTGAGCTCAAAGACAAAATACTTAAGGCTCTAAGGCAGAAATTAAGAATACTTGCCACATTAACTCATTTTGAAATTACTCCATTTCAACTTTATTCTTTTTAGATATCTTGGCTACAGCATGATTGTTTTTTCCCCAGATGATTTAACAATGCCTTACTTCCTTCTGTTTCTAAAATCTTGGTTTAAGTGAAGAAAAATTCCTCTGCTAATTTACACTGTATACATACACTGAAGATTAACGACTCATGTTATCCTTCACTGTGAAAAATTCCTTAGTTTATAAGCCTCTATAAACTTGAAGGAACAAGCTTCCTTCATTAACCTTGCTGCTCTCTTTCCTTGTCTGCCTCATCCATGAAATCTGTTCCTTTTTCTATAATCTTATTACTTCTGTATCCTTGTCTGACTGACTGTGCACTTATGGGGCTTCTCAGACTGACTTGCAGCAATTCAGGGAGATTTTTTCCTTCAAGTTACCTCAGTAATCAGTAGAGAGGAAGATTCCTCCAAAATGTGATTCCATCAAATTAGACTTCCATTCTGATTCCAGGCTTGGCTCTATATACTTACATTGGCTATGGGAATCATCTGGGCAGATTGGCTTTGCTTGACTGCAGTTATCTTTTGTGAACCTCTTCCTCTGTGCCCTATTCTGTCACCTCCTGCCCTGCTGTGTAAGTAAGGGCCCAGGCTGCATCATTCTGTGCAGGCCTGCTGCTGCTGGAGGCTCTGTATCCATCACATCATACAAAGATTAGGCTGTTTTAGCCTCTTTTTGGCCTTTCTTTCCAATGTGTTATTTGTGATTCTCTAAAAGCATCTCTTTCATTTCCCAGAAGTTATATTCTGAATGTCCTATGCAGGTAAATTATCACAAGCTGCCTTATTAAGCAAATTTTATCACTTTTTAGATGTCTTTGGATAGATTCAGCAATCTTAATTTATGTTGGCTTCCAAAATCATGACTACTTTACATGCCTCTGACGTTTTTCTGCATTGCATTTTATTCTTGTAACTACTTTGAATGGATTCTGCTTCCTGAGTAAGATAATATGACATGACAATTCTTTCTCTTCACTGCTTAATCAAAAGTGGTATAAAAACAAAATCAACATACCTCCTATGTCAGGTCTCAATTTGTTGTCATATCCTTCCAGCAAGCCATTTAAAATAAGAGTCACATCACTCTCATGGACTTTGGGAGTCAAAACCCAAGTCTTATTTGAAGTGTAATCTTCATAATCATCATCTCCCTTTTGGGTGGAACTATTAAGGAAACAAAAATGAAGAAAAGCCTTGAAAAATAAAAATTTGGAGGTAACTTCTTTGGAAGAAAACACACACACATTTTAGATTTTAATAATACTGTAAAAACATTTATATAATTTTCCATTTTCAAAATTAGACCCCTGGTAAGATCCCAAATAACAGTTGAGGTTACAGTTCACTTTATCAGCATTTCCTTTTAATAATTCTGTCTTTCCAGAGGAACTTCAGTACTTATCACCTTTGTCATGGCTATTTTTTCTCTCATTGACTCAGGTGGGACCTCTTATGAAACAAATCTGTCACTCAGCTTATGCAACTCTCCACCAAAATATCATTTATTATGTACACATTGTTGTTGCTTTACTTCCATTGGAGAGAATGATTTGATGAAACACATTACTGACAAGACCAATAATTAGATTTCTTCAGACAAACTTCTCATGCAGCTTTTCTCCACTCTGATGAACTTGAGTTTATTGTGCATTTGGAAAGTTGAGCACAAATTTTTGCCAAGGGTTTTCCTTTTCACTTTTGCTAACCAGAACCCACAGAAGATAAAAAGTCTGTCTGCTGGGGTTATTCTGCTACTCAGAAGTATGACAGCAGATCTAATTCAACCTGCTTAGCACAGTAAAATAAGCAAGTTCGTAGTCAGAAATGTCCAGACTAGTCTTTATGGATGTGTTGTTTTCTCAAAATAAGTGCCTCCAGTTCTAGAGGAGAACATTGAAACTACTTTAGAATATGACATAATCAGATATTTTCATTTCAGAATGTTAGTGGTAATCAGCTGAACAGTGCTAGGCAACTGTATGTTTTTTTGCATAATATGCCAGTGTTCTTTCCTGTCCTGCTTCTGTGACTTGATCTTGAACGCTGCTGGCTAGATATGGAAAATCTTAATGATACTACAAATGTCTTACACCAGTGGATAGAGTTTGGATACAAATGGGTAAAAAGGAGAAAAATTAATTACTTTCCAGTTTCAGTCAGAATCTGAAAAGGAGTGGGAAAGAGCACAGAAAAGCAGATTCTCATGGGGGCTGGTTCTGTTGCGTGGCACACAAGATTGAAAGAGGCACAGCTGGTCATGGTCGCGGGTGCAGTAGTGACAGGACGACTTGTCTCAGAGCCCAAGAGCACCATTTCATTAACAGCAATCTTCACCCAACTGAGGTCATGCCCACTCTTCCCTACAGTGCTCTCCTGCTGCATCCAGCTTCTACCTACTCAGAGTGCATGGCCTAAAGGCTTTCCTGTGTTGGGTGTTTGGGAGCTGTAAGCCAACTGCACAAATACAATCTCACTAAGAAAGAGGCTTTGGGTTATTTCTTCCCCTGAGCACAGACTAACAGGAAAGAGCCGTAGCTCTTTTTGCCTCTCGGTGTAGGATGCTGCTTCCCAGGAGGTACTGAAGGACATTTGAAGCCCAAGATTGCATAGGGCTGTAGCAACTAGAAATGAGTAGCATGGAGAGAGAGCTAGTCTTGTTCTGCATTGTGCTTGGAGGCTGCTAATGAATCTGATCTACACCTTTGTTACGTGTCCTGG
This sequence comes from Toxostoma redivivum, assembly GCA_013397375.1. Classification (NCBI taxonomy): domain Eukaryota; kingdom Metazoa; phylum Chordata; class Aves; order Passeriformes; family Mimidae; genus Toxostoma; species Toxostoma redivivum. Next base: position 26,315 of record VXBI01006668.1, on the reverse strand, counting down.
ATAACAGCCACTGACCGCAGCCTCCAGGTGCTACCTCATCTGCCCTGCACCAGCTGTGGGTATCTGAGAGCAGATTCCCAGATCAAGAATTGCAACCCAACCTCTTAATTCTGGCTGCACCAGCCTGGACTTGTAGTGTTTCATTAGGACTCAAAAGTAAAGTTTTAATTGGCAATATGGTCCATAGTATTCTGCTGGTACTGACAAACAGGCCAATTTAATTAAATTGGGAGATTTTTTTTTTTATTCAGTTATCTGGAGTTCAGAGATCTAATTGTAATTCAAAGAAAAATAATTGAAACCAAATTCTCTCCCCTGAAGGAATGGAAATACTTCTAAATAAAATCTTTGCAAACAGAAAGCACTAGATTATATGTTTCTGAAGTATGCAAAGTGAATGAAGAAAAATAACTTTATTTTTTAAAAGATCTTATTCCTGTTTTATAGCCAATTAAACAACCATTCTCTGAAAAATATATCTTTTTCTGAATGGAAAAGAAAAATAAGTGCATTCTTTCACAAAGGCAACATATTACTGAATATCAGTGCAATGAGAAAACTTCAAAACTCAAACCAGCTAATTAGTAGAATCTGGTCTACTAGACAGTGCGAGATTAGAAGTGTGTTTGTCTAGAAGTTTTCTCAGATCTAAAACAACCTTATTGAACAGCAACCTATAGTAACTGAAACTCCCATTCCTTCTTGGAAATTATTTGTATGACAGAAATAGCTGTTTGTTTGCTCATCTCTCATCTCAAGCCATTTTGGCACTCCACATCTCCAAAACCAGCAAATGCATTATGAAATGAGTGGGAGACAGAGGGGAGAAAACACAGCCAATGTAGCTGGGGAAAAATGCTACTGAATTCCAGCTTTTATAAGAATTCCACAAGGATCATAAGTTAGCATGGGTATGCAATTGTCTATCTGTGTAAACCTGCATTCCAGCCAGAAAACTTAAAGGTGCTTCTCTATCCAAATGACCAGAGTTTTAGTCATGCAGTGCCATTAATACAATGAAAATTATAATGACAAAAGCCCTTTTCATCTCCTTAAGATTTTCAGATCAGTCCTTCAGATTACATGGTTGAAATTTTGCAAGTGCTTTTAATGTCTAACCCAAATTTATTAAAGCCTAGATTATATCCAAATGCATATTGAAATCTATTTTTATTTTTCTGACTGCTAGAAATTTTCGAATCCAGTAATATAGATATGAAAAGAAACATATATTTACCTATTTGCAGATTAAACAATAATTTTTTGAAGGTTCATCGTTCATACACTGATTAAAAAATCTCACCATTTGAGATATTCCCACTGTGGTATAAATGCCACTGCATGATGTCTGCAACACTGCTTTACAAAAATTCACAAATCCATAAATTTCTCAAGCTGGAAAAGAGATTATTTAAGAGGGTCAGAACCCAAGCTTGAGACTTCAAACCATAGAGTAATTAAAGTTAGAAGGCACTTTTGGAGGTCATCTGGCTCAATCCCTTCTCAGTTTGCCAGCTGAGTCTGCATGTGCTGGCTCTGATGGTAATCACTTACAAATATATATATGTAACCACAAGTTTTTAACATTCAGAGGGATCTTTATATGTCTGAAATTACTTGAAATATATCTTCACAAAGCAGGAAGAGGGCAGAAATTGCTGGTCCTAATAAGCATTTATTAATTTAAATGTGACTTTCTTAATAATATATGCAAAGATCTAGAAAATGGTATCTCACTCTACAATTACATAAAAACCTCATTCTGCCAATGAGATTTTTACCATGTCAGGGGCTAAACAGGATTGAACTAATGTTTTTTATCTTCCTTCCTAAAACAAACACATACTAATCCTAATCCTGCATTGAAGTTGTTACTTGATTTATAACATTTATATAGCTCTTTTAAAAGCTTATTGGTGAGGAATAACTTTGGCACAAATGGAGGTTGATGCAAACTAAGTGTTCGGGAACTTATTCTTCAGATCTTTGCCAGTGCATTTGATCCATACATTTCTTTGCAATCCTCTCTGGGCAACATTTAATCATTCTTGGTGCAGGTGTAATCCTTGTGGGCAGAGGTACTCACTGCAGGTGGAGCTGGGGTCACCAACCAAGGGAAAAAGGATTAATGAAACGATGCTCACTCCATTGTTATAATCTCCTATATGTGCCCCTTAGCACTAAAGGCATTATAGCTATACTGGAAATACAATTAAAATTGTAGAAAAGGATATCTCTGCTGGGAAATCACCGCTGCATTAGGAAAACAATTTTTTTCCGACTTAATGATCCTTCAGAAGATATGGTCAAACCCATTACTTAAATGTTTCATTAATGTGCTGATACACCATTTTCTTAGCAGCCCAAAGGCACAGAAGTCCACATTGTGGTTTGGGAATAATTTTTTTTAATAGATTCAGCATGATTTCTTTTCTTTTGTGCTTTAATTTCCCTGGAACTTAGTTTGATGCCTATGTAAAAATAATCTGCACTTTAGTAAAACTTAATAAATAATTATATTAATGGTATATAATTGTCTTACATTATTATGCTTTCAAGCCTTTTGGCTAAAATTCTTTAGTTCAAAGATTAATATAAAGCATAGGTTACCCATTTCAAAACTACTGTGTTTTAGTTAATTGCTAACATAAAGTCAATACTATAACTTTGGATGGTCTCTGCTGTCATCTCTGTATCAGAGACATTGTAATGTGATTTCCAGGGGAATCATATGTAATGCTTGTTGGAAAGACACTACCATGTGTTGGTAGATATAGGGCATGAATGATTTAATATCACAGACAGCAGCAGTAATTTTACAGTCTAAATTGGGGGACAGATTGGGCACATCTTTTTTAAGTAGTGAGCAATAACTCACAAAGGACATCCCTTTGAAATAAGGTATTATTTCCTAATCCACAATAACATGATTTTCTCAACTTGTTACAAGGAGTAGAAGGGAAAGAATACTCTTCTCTGGCAAAAGCCTTCCATGGCTGGTCAGTCTTTCAGCCTTCAGATATGAGGTCATATATTAATTCATCAAAATCTCTGTAGTTCCGGTGCCCTTGAATGATTTATGCCAGTTTGTACCTGCTGTGGCTCTGTTCTCTATTTTGTCTAGATATACAAAATTTATTTTAACTACCAGCAAGAATTTTGTTGTGAAGCTTCACCTAAGAGTGAATTGCTAATACTTCATTGTTTACAAGCAGAACCAGAGTAGCCACTAAGTGCCTAAAGGGAAAGACTTGTAGCAGTACTGAACAGCTAATGACTAAATAATTTAAATCTAATTATTTATCAAAAAATTTGGGCAATTTCATCTTTTATACAAAGTACCTATAGAACTTTCAGCAAAGATTTAATGAACTACTTGAACATAAACTGAGTTTTCCATTGAAAGCACCAGTATTTTCTGTCTCTCAGGGAAGAACTGAAACAAGGCTTGACAGTTCACCTATCAGTTTAACTAACACTGTTTAATTTAATGAAGAGTCAAGTTTGATTCATTCTCTGATGTGCATAAAAAATTACCCTAATCTATAGGTCATACATTATTCGTGGTGATAATAAGGTCAGTGGGAAGGAAAGGTGTATTCTGGGCTCCCACTGTGGATACAGAGATGCTGTATGCAGATATGACATATGAATATGTGGAGATAGCAGATGTGGAAGAGAATACAGCATGGTTACTGCCCTAGAGAGAGAGACAGAGAGACAGCGAGAACAGCAACACACATGGGCCTCTTTAGGGAAAAAAGGCCAACTTTATTAAGTGGAGAGCTTGTATTTAAAGCATCTTATGAGAGATTACAACAGGGCAGTAGCTCATTGGCTAATTGGCATAAACGTCCATGAGACCATACCTCAGGATGTATCCCATGAGAAAAACACCAGGTGTTAATCTTTATTATGAATTCCACTCTGTTTTTCACCAGATTCCGACTTGGTTTTGACCATATTATCACCTTGGGAAGTTTTCTCCTTGTCTGCAGCTATTATCAGCTTATCAGTCTGGGAAGCAAGAGAAATTCAGGCCCGAGAGAAAGAACTCTCAAGCTGTGTCTGCCCACAATACAGTGTCTCTGGAAATCTAAAAGTGTCTAAATTCTCCCTTGTTGACTCACATTTTAAGTAAAGGTATCTTGATTGAAGCAGAAAATGTTTTCACAAAGCTATGCCATGGATTCTCTTGTCCTGCTTGTGTTTTTGTTTCTGTTCTGTGCATTTGTGTTACTTAATTCCCAAGGCTATGCACAGGACTGAGTTTCTGTTCTTGCCATAAAAATGGCACCTATTTTCTCTTTTACTACTAAATGTTCATCACAAATCCTCAACCTTCAATTTTATTAGGACTGGGAATCATGTAATGCAAAGATTATTCTCTTCCCAAATAATTTCTCACATCAAAGATAGAAACTCTGATGCTTTTCTTAAAGAGGAGAAGATCCAGTCAGTTATCAAAAGCTCCATAACAGAAAATAAAGTTGAAAAACTTGGACTAAGAAATCACTGAAAAACTGTCTTGTAGTCCTCCTCCCTTCACCTAGACTTGTGGTGCTCCTGCAAGTACAATTCTGGATGAAGCTATCATGTCCCAGAGCAGCTTGAAATCCTGGATTCACAGAGTTTTCAGCAAAGCTTGTATTTCATGTGGCCACAAGGGTGTATAAACTGTATTTTGGCCATTTGTTATACTCATGTAGTAAGGGAGGCTGAGGAAGTTCATAGGAGGAAAGCAAATAGTTTTGACCTCTGTTCAGTGGTTTGGGTGGGGTGGATTTTAGGTAAGTCACCTGTAGAAGATTATTTCCTAGGCACTGCTTCTACTGCTGCTATCATTCCATGTACTACTCAAATTATATAAGGTAGTTAAAAATCTTGGCATGAAATGATTATTTAAAACAAAGCAAAGCTACATTTTTCTGTCATTCCTAAGTTACAGAGGGACTGAAGTGTATATGAAAATAATTATTAAAATAATATTAGAGTTATCATAAAGAAATATGTACAGCTGAAACAGATTATGTGACTGAGCACACAAGTCTCAAAATGGTTTTTTAAGAGGCAAAAATTACTAGAGGAGCACAAATGAATGCTCCTAGCAATGACTTCTCAGTCATCTTTACTGAACATGAAGGCCCCAAACTGCCAGCAATCAGTTATTTCTGAAAACTGTGCCTACCCTGAGATTTAAAGGCTGTCTGGATTCCTGTGAACATTTACAATCTGTTCCCCTGAAGGGATGATACCTTGCAACACAGCATCTATGGATCATGCTATGGATTTTACAAGCTTTCTTGTAGTCATTCAGCAGCTCCCACCAACCTCACTGGTGTTTGTCAGCCATTTCGAGTAAAGTCCAGTTCTTAAACCTCTTCACAGACTTCTAAAATATGATATGGCCATGGTGGTTTTGTATTAGTGTCTATAAAACTGTCAATCATAGCAGACTGGTTTATTTACAGTCCTTCTACATCTTGCCCAAGACACTCACATTAATTACTGCACTTAGGTTGTAATAAGTTTTAACTCTTTGTAACTATTGTTAAAGCATCTATTTTCCATATTTTCAGATTCAGCTGAATTTGGCTACAGCAAGTGTTTATAAAGAAAGGTATACAATGAAAAATTTAACATGGTTTATGTTTTTTTCATTCCTGTCAGTTCATGAAAACACTTTTTAAAAAGCCCTTTGGAGTGCATTTATTGAGAGTGCTAACAATAAAACTTCTGGTTTGTAGTATTTACAGTATTTTCTAGCTCAGTGTGCTGAAAAATTGTAGTGCCATTTTTGCATTGCACAACTGATTGGATTCAAGTCATGAGTCACCATGAGGGTTATTGTCCCTCTTAAAATATTTCTAGTTGCAACAAAATGGGCTCACAGCCAGTTGCCACAAAAATTACCAGAAACAGAGACCAGTGTTAGCAGCTCTGGCAGAGAACCAAAAGCTGAAATGTATCACCCAGCCTAGAATCTCTTTCTTCAGCAGAACACTGAGGTATATTGTTAAATAAATTGATAAGGGATATACAACTCCAGGTCTATCAGAACAGATTGGTATTATTAACCAAAGCTGAATTACAGAACTGATGCCTAGAAAGGCTGATGTGGAACAGAGACTAGACAGAGTTAAAAGGAATAAAATAGGTATTTATTGAAAGGCCTTGAAAGGCCTTGGGCAGTACAAGAGCCTGGCCATGGCTGCACCTGGGTTGACTCCAAGATGGATCTCTGTCACAATTTACACTTTTATAAGTTTTGGTTCATCTACATATTGGGGTCAATTTTCCAACCATACCCCCAGGTCATGAAATCTCAATCCCCTGGCTTACCCCCTTCCCTTCAACATTGTTTATGCTTTTTGGGTAACAGTTGTCCTTGATTCTCTAGCTGGGAAGGGATTGTTTTGTCTAACTACCCTGTGAAGAGAACTTACTAACACCTAATATGAAGTGTCAGAGTTACACACCAAGCAGTAGAGAATCTGAAAAATATACAAGCTGAAACCCAAGGCATCATCTCCCCCCTTTAGAGGATTGATGAGGCCTTTACCTTTACAAGGCTTCACCACAATGTAAAGCTTGTGGGTATGGAGAGGAACTGTATCCCCCCCAGGGAGGATAGCAAAGGATAAAGAGATGAAGGAAACTTTAGGCCAGTAAGGAATAGAAAGATAATTATAGAAATAAGCATACATCATTCATTTTGAACAGTCTGAGCTTGAAGTGCAGCATTTATAGTTACTAGAGCTCTGAAAGAGTCCAAGATGTGATCAGGTGATTCATATAAGCTTCCATAACTTGAGATAATGATTTCAATTTTTTTTTTTTTTTTGAGCTGGAATTTTGTATGGCTAAGTTTCTTTATATTTTGTTTACTGGAGGTTATATAATCTACTTCTGTATCTGTTTTCACTGTGGATATGGACATTCATGTTAGCAGTGAGCAAAAGCATTAGAAACAAACACAAAAGGGAGAAATAGCTACAGCTATTTTGCATCAATCATAGGGTTAGCTTGAGTTGATCTGCTTTATTTGAAAGTATCTAGCTATATCTAAATGTAAAAGGTTTAATCTTGGAATTATGCAAATCTCAACAGTATTCTTTTTTGTTTTATATTCTTCTTTTCTGTCACTCCTCTCCCCTCCCATCCCCTTCTTTCCTTTCAAAAAAAAATTTTAACCTTTCTGTGAATCTCCAAGTGTGGAATCTAAGGCACTTGGAGCATGATTTTTGCCTGTTGCTATTACTCAACTCCTGCAGATTTCCACTATAGCTGGCAAATCTCAAGAGAAGGTGTAAACATTCATTACTGAATTGTGATTTGACTAGGTATGTTTTAGCTTGAGCTCACTTCACTTTTTCTGGCTGTGTTTTATTGTATATAATTTTCATCTGTTCGTAATCTATATGATATCTCTTCCTCAATGATGTGTATTGCTTTTATAAATGATTGCTCTAAAATCTCACGATAAATTAAAAACCTCAATTCTCTTCACAGTGAGAAAGATTAGGAAAACATGGATGCCCCCCAGCCATCTATTTAAACAACATTAACTCAAAACCCCCAATCCTATTGCTCAATTAGACTTGAGAAATGAAGAAATAGGCTCTTGTTCAGTAATACCCTAGGAGGCACTCATATTTGTGGTTTTACAAAATTCTTGCACAATCTTTTTCTGTATTTTGTCTGCATGGTAATTTCACCCAGAAGGAAGTCACTTCTGGAATGAATCACTCATGATATAGTCATCTTCTCATCACTATCTGTCAATGTTTAAAAACAAACATGTGAGGTGCTAGAAATGTCAGCAGTTTTGCTTATTGAGTAACATTCCTGAGCATTTTTTTTTAAATTTAAAATACTTTTTTTTAATTGGTCTACCAGCATGAGCTATAAATTCAAGTTAGGCTGAACATAAATTCAAGTTAAACTGAATATAAATCCTTATTAGAATTAAATCTATCAAGGAATGTTTTCATTCTCATCTTCTACATCTCAGTACACAGAAGAGCACTATAATGAAGTGTTCCTGGTGTTGGGCCAGGAGCCAGGAACATGGAATGCTTACCTTAGCTAAGGGACTAGTGTCCTACTTGCTATGCTAAGCCAAGTGATATCTTCTCTGCATGTAAGTGTAAACCATTTTTACAACCATTATCAATAAGCACATAAATGTCCCTTATTATTTGTCTTGATGAAGACTGGGTATGATGCTAAATAATCTCATGATGGAGGAGGAAACAATACCTAGCCATTCCTTAGGGAATGACTTTGCATTGTGCTTACCAGCAGCATTAAACCCATATTGTTGATAAAGCAAGTGGGTCAGATAAGTCTTCAATGTTTAGGGAGCCAGTCAAAAATAAATGTGAAACTAGTATAGGTTTATTCTGAGTGTATTAATAATTCTTACTTCTCTCAGATCATGAAGTATCATTACTGGAATGTGCATAGAAAGGTATCTGAAAAAAGAGCAGAATAAACAGAAAATAGCTGCTCAATACATGTCTTTAATTACATCATTATGTAGCTAAATCATTCACAAAATAAGAGTGAGCAAATAGTGAAAATTAAACTTTTTCTGTTCTGTCTTTTTAAAACAATGTTTCTGATTTAACTTCATTTTTAATGCATGGTAACCAATAGTAACCCATGTGTTCCCGCATAAACCAACTTATATCATGCAAGACGCTGTTTGCACTCATGCTCATAAAACAGACTGTGCAGAGGTGGATGTGGAATTTAGTCCTGATAACAGGGTAGATGTATGATACATTAAGAATTTAAGTGGCAAACTAGAGTCTCTATGTCAGCTGAGTAGGAAAATCGTCAACAAGTGTTCTGCAATTCCCCTATGGAATTTATTTGTTTTGATTGATTTTCTTTGGTGGTTGGTACTATCAGGATGGCTTCATGTCAGCGTGTCCTTAATCCCGTGGGATATATAAGCATGCCAGCTTCTGGGTAAGGATTGTCAGCACCTCTGCTCTAAAATGCACCCAGGCAGGATTTCTCAACTCACCCTATGACTGTTTAACCTGGAGAAAAGGAAGCTTAGGGGAGACCTTATTGCTCTCTACATCTCCCTGACAGGAGGTTGTAGCCAGGAGGGGGGTCAATCTCTTCTGCCAGGTAACAAGGGATAGTACAAGAGGATACAGCCTCAGGTTGCACCAGGGGAAGTTTTGGTTGGATGTTAGGAATCTTCACTGGAAGGGTTCTCAGACATTGGAACAAACTGCCCAGGGAAGTGCTGCAGTCACCAGCCCAGAAGTATTCGAGCCATGTGGATGTGATACTTGGGGAAATAGTTTAGTGGTTAATGTGGCAGTGTGGGGTTAATGATAGAACTCAATGATTTTANTTAGGGGAGACCTTATTGCTCTCTACATCTCCCTGACAGGAGGTTGTAGCCAGGAGGGGGGTCAATCTCTTCTGCCAGGTAACAAGGGATAGTACAAGAGGATACAGCCTCAGGTTGCACCAGGGGAAGTTTTGGTTGGATGTTAGGAATCTTCACTGGAAGGGTTCTCAGACATTGGAACAAACTGCCCAGGGAAGTGCTGCAGTCACCAGCCCAGAAGTATTCGAGCCATGTGGATGTGATACTTGGGGAAATAGTTTAGTGGTTAATGTGGCAGTGTGGGGTTAATGATAGAACTCAATGATTTTAGAAGCCCTTTCCAACCTTAATGATTCCATGATTCTGTGCCTTTACCCTGCTATGCTGTATTCTAAGTCTACTTATCAATGCCTCTGCTGTTGTAGTAGCCTAGTATTTCTCCACACTGCACAGTGATGTTGGTAACTCATTCTCCATGAAGTCATGGCTTGTTACTATTGTCTAAATAGTTGTACCATACAAAAAGTCAAATAAATTAGCCATAAATGTCTGGTCAATTAGATAAATGGCTGTGGCAGCTAAACCAAGTAAAACGAAGCTGTGGGCAGGTCAAGAGGAGTTCAGACCTGACAAACCTCTGTCCTGAGGCCATGCAGGCTCGGTGCAAAACAGTGGCTGTGGTGGGTTGCTGGGCTGCAGCTGCAGTTCACACATGGTGCTTCCAAAAATCATCACATAAATTGTGATGCAAAGCTGCTGCATCTTACTTGCCTATTTATGCCCCACTTTTCCAAAGACAGTTTCAAAAAGAAATGCTGAGGTCCTGAACATTTTCTAAAAAAGCTTACTTTGGATATGCAGTCCATAGAAAGAAAATCTCACCATTCAACTATATTCAGTTATCTCACTATATTCAGCTTTATATGCAAGAATTTCAGAACCTTTTTTCTGAAAAAAATGGTCAGTTGTTTTAAAGGCCCTAACTAATAAATATTATGGTGACTCTGTAACTTCATTTTAGTGAGAAGAAACTATGTATGGGTTCACTCAGTGTCTTATCTTTTTTATTTTTCTGTCAATCTCCAATAAGTAAAATGTAAGGCACACAACATGCAAAATTCTACCTAGCTCTGAAGTTTCTGGCGCTTGAGTGGGCAAGGCATAATGATGACTGCAAAGCCTATCTTCCCATCCCTTGCATTTGAATGTGACTATTAAGGCTCGTCAAAACACCAGGAAAGTAGGAGCAATTTATATTCCATACAAATACAAACATATATCTCCCAGAATTCACTTTTCCTTCCACAAATATTTTGGCATACCTTTTTTTACTCTCATCAGCATTATAGAATTTTACTTTATAAATTGTCATTGCTCTGATTATGGTCAGAGAAGCTTTTCCTTGTAAAAGGAATGAAAATTTTACAGAGAAAGATACTAGAAACTTCTTTTATGAGTAGATGTTATTCAGGGCTAAGAGGCTGGATGCTTCATGACTGTAAAACAGACCAAGAACAAGAACAATAACCAAGTACAAGCAGAAGATATGAGTGGGTTTGATTAATGTGCATAACTGTCTACAAGGGTCAGAAGTATGGATGTAACCACAGACATATTCCAAAAGTATTATTTTGAAACACTGCTTTGGAAGCCAAGTTAATCCAGCACTATTATCAATTTATTTCTAAAATTTCTGGAGAGAAGAAACCATATTAAGGTCTAAGAGATGTAGGCTTATGTAACTAGAGTTTCAAAATATGTTTAGTAATGGAATAGTAGAGGATGCTGAAGACACTACAAAGAATAATACAAAGTCCAGAAAGACATACACTGGTGAAAATATTCCCTTCAGTTCAAGAGACTATATAAGAGGATTTTCTTTTCTCCTTATCTTCTGCAGCCCTGTTCTGTGGCTAAGTCAAAGGGATCCACTAAATGTGCTGCAGAGACTGTTTCAGTGGAAAACCTAATTGTCCATATATTCAGGCCACAATGTCCAGGTCCTCATGAGGTTTCCTTGGCTCCATCAGAGCACTGTAAAGCACCCACTATGGCACAACAGCAAGGAGCCTTAAAGGTGAATCAATGTAAGACCAAGCAGGGATAGGCAGATATTTCCATCTGGCATTACTAAGTCATCTTAGATTAATCCATGGCCAACTGTGAGGTCTCCTTGGAAGAGATGTAAGCACCAGCTACTTGTGGTGTCATTTATGGAGATTGTATTCATTGTGAACATTGAAGCAAGGTCCACAAAGGAATTTAGGGTAGCTGCACAAAGCATTAAGGCAACTCAGAAGAGGCTCACTGGCAAAATGCAGATGCTTTCAGACCCCATTTTCTATGATACAGAGGAGGCACCATGAGGCTTCAGAGATTTTGTTGGTCCTTTATGGATCTTACCCAAACTGCACACTCAGGAACTCTTTAAAAACAAGTCTTTCCATGACTTGAGCAGGTGCCAATGGAACCATCAGGTGAGGATGGACACCTGCAAACCCCTAAAATTAATGGGAGATGAGCAGAAGCTAAGGATGAAAATGTTTTACCAGTCATGGGATATCTACCACATGGATAAATCCATCTTCAGTTTTCCCTTGCTACAGATCCAGCAACTTTTTATGAGCTACAGACTTATGCAGTATAACTGACAGGATATTGATAAGAAGAAATTCCACTGGAAGCCATTAAGTAAAACTTTGCATACAATTTATCCCGCTGAGATCCTGAGGAATTTGGCAAACACACCGCAGGATAATTTGTTTGATAAAAAACAGGTGCTATTCTAAGCTCTACAGTTTTCCAGGACAGATTACCAAAGAAATAATTTAGAAGAGAGGACATAAATGGAATACATTTGCTGGCAAATGCTGCATTTTTATCTTATATCTGTCAGATTTTCCAGGATTATGCTTTCCATACTGCCAGCTGCTCAGTGTTTTGATCCTTGTGCAGAAAACCATGTTGGTAAACATTTAAACATAAATGAAAGTATTTTCCTGGATAAAGGCTTGAATGCTTAAAACTTTGCAAAACCGAAGCCCAGCTTAGCTGCCTCAGCCTGTTTTCCAAGGTGTCTTTGCAGACATGACATCTTAGTTAAAGAAATACATTGTTTACATACCATTTGGAATTGTTGCTCATTAACTAAAATGAAAGGTCCTATTTAAAATATGCACTATTTATGATTGGAGGCAATTTGACTATTAAGCTTCTGGGCTTTTCTTTAAATCCTTTCATAACTATTTTATTGAGGAGCTCAGAACATTACATATGCAAGTAATGATTGCAGATAACAAATGTTTCTCATTTTTTACTCTGAATATATGTTGCATTGAATTTACTCACATCTGTGCTTATCTACTATGGAGAGATGAAGACAGATAGAGCCTTGGGTATAGTAACAGAAGAATTTATTTCACAGATATATTTCCTCTTTTTTTTTTTTTTTTTCCTTTCTTAACAAATTGCATAATTAAAGCTGCTAACAATTTTCTCTTCTAGTATCCTCCATGAGCCTTCACTCAGAACTGTTTGAAAGTTAGCATAAGAGCTGAATTTCTTGGTTTCTGGCCAAAGATTAATTTTATTTCAAAGCCTTAAATAAAATCCACTTTCCGAAATCAGTTAGGCTAAAATTATTCCTATTCCCTTTTAATATCAAATCTATATATGGGTTGTGTTCACACATATATTCCCTAGATAACAGAATAGTAAATTTTAGAACTCATTATAGAAATAATCCTTATTAAGATGTATACCAGAGTAAAAGTAGTTGTCTATTAAGTGGTTAAAAACGGTGGTTGAAAGTAGTTGAATATTAATAGCAGGTAATTTGGAATTGCTTAATTTAATTTCAGAGCAATGAACTCTCCCTGGAGCTGCTGGTGGCATGTGCTGAGAGGAAAGATACACTGTCCTCACCTGGACAAAATAGTAGCACCTTAGATTTGTAACCTTTTGACATCAAGGAGGCAGAGCTGTGGATCTGGATCACAATAACCAGTGCAGAGAAGAGTATTTTCACGTTGCTCAATATTGATTCTTATATATGGTTTTCAGAGCCTTGTTAGTTGTGCTGGACATGAAATTTATGAATTTGGCCCAAAGGATTTGTCATTACTTTAATCTCATGTGCTACTTTAGAGCCTTATTAAGGTTTTAAGTAATTTAAAGTGCATGCTATAAGTCTTTAAAGCAGCTTAGTGAGGTTTTTTAACATTTCCTTTAGAAACCAGGAAATAAAATGAGAAAAGACATTGTTAATGTATTGTTGATTTTGCCCCAAAGAGCTTACAAATATCCAATATATTTATTCAATATAACGTGGTCTGTGATAATGGTTAATTATCTGGCTTCAGGAAAAGAGTAGCAATATTTGTAATTGTATTCTAAGGACCTCCAAGTATTTCACTGCTGGTAACCATCCCCTCTTCCAGAATCCCATCTTTCCAGAAAATAGTGACTTCTTTACTCCATTACAAAACAAAATTTTAGTACTCAAACACATTTGAGCCCTCACAGGGCAGAGGAGCAGAATGCATCCTTTAAGTTACATATAAAGAAGCCAAAAGGTGTCTTTTCATTATTCAAGTTCAACTACTAAGACAGTTCTTAGCAGTGTAAATATTATTACATGGGTCACACACCCCATCTTCTTTCTGAAGGCACTACCAACTTTCTCACTTGTGTCCTTCAGGTGCAGAATGTCCCTGGTCTCTGACTCCCAAAATATATACCCAGATTGTCTTCACTTCATGCAAATGGTTGCTTGCATTTCTCATCTTTTTAAATTTGAACATAATAACGCATGTTCCCCATCCCTTCACTTGTTTTCTATTTGAAGCATAGCAGGCTTCTTGTCACTATGTTAATAATGTATAATGCCAGTCTTCATAATTCACTTCCAGACCAGATTCAGTTCTGCTCTTATTCATAGCAAGTGTACAACCTTCCTGGACTCATAGCTGAAGTCCCTACTCCTTGAATTAAGTAACTCTAAGGGCTATCAGTAACTCATCTAAGAAGGTCAAGCCGACTGTAATTTTAATTATATATAAATTATTTCATGGCATTGTTCATTCACTGACATTTGTGTGCCTGTTTGCCTTTCCTTTGTTTTATCTGGGCAATGGTATCACAGTTGTCTTAAAAATATTGTCCATCCCAAAAATACAAATGAGCTAATGATTTACCTATAGAATTATGTTGTTGATTTTTTTGGGGGGTCAGGTGATTATTTTTCTGAACAGAGTCAGTTCAAAAGCTTAAATTTTGGAAGAATGGCTCTTAGGGCAGAAGCATTGATCAGGTTAGCAGAGGGGAAAACCTGTTGTAGACTCCTTGATAAACTGTTTTCCCTTGCCTGCTTCAGTATCTGCTGTCCACTTGATTGAAGCCCTTTTAGTGTTAATTTGTAGTGTGAAGTCTTTTGTGTCTTCAGTTTTTGGAGAGGAGAAGCAGAGTACAAACTCTACCACCCTTCCATGGAATGTACACAAAATGTCCAGGAGATAACTGATCATTGTGTCTGGTTATCATGGGCACATCTCATTCTGCTTTGATGACACACTTCTCTACCTTTAGCAAATATATGTGTGGTTCAGTAGGTCCCAGAAGTGCATCACTTAACATATTGACTAATATATTGATTAGTTTAGTAAGGCTTTCTAAAATTATCTGATTAATTGCTCTTAATGGTTCTTTTTCTCATTCTCCTGCTATCTCTTTTACTCTCTCTTAAAAAATAATCTAAAGGAATTAAATGAAAGTGGAATTTAGTGGATAATCCTCAATCTGTTGCAGCAGGCAGAATTCTGTTTGCATCTGAAGATATCTTGCTGCAGATTAACAAAAGCTTCATATGACCAGAACATGCTATTTGTGTTACACAATATAACATTGAGTCACTACGGAAGGAAAACCCTCATTTTCTCATATCATCCACTTCTTTGGGGGGAGGAATTTGGCAGAAGATTATCATGGCTATGTATGAGATCCCCCTTAAGCATTTCTCATCAATGTCTAGAACCAGAAGTATTTTTCAGCAGAGCATGGAGCATTCAAAAAGTTGAAGAAGATAAATAGCTCAGAAAGAAAGGTAGCTTTTAATCTCAAGGGTTCATACTAAAGTCCAAGATGACATTTAGTAAAAAATACAATTTCATACATAACTACCTGCATCTTTTGGAAAGAATTAATGCAAGCATAAAAAGTAAATAACTTCTTATTCCGTTCCTTCCAAATGATCATTATTATCTTTTATTTATTTTAAATAGCTTTTTTACATATGTGGATCTTTTATTTCTGGTAATAATTTGTGTACGTTGGTTTAGGTATGGTAAAAATGATATTTCTTTAATGTTTTGCTGGCTGTCTGCAAACAGATGAAAGTTCTATCTTGCAAGACTAATATTTAGTTTCATACACAATGGTCAGATTTCACAGCTAGGCCTACGCATTGTGTTGTTCTTTACTGAATATGTGTGAAAATGTCCTTTCTCTAGATCTGAAAAAATAGAACTGATCCTCAAGATATGAAAATCTGTTTTAAACAATAGTTATTTTCTTTATTAGTGGTGATCTGTTGCACTAAGATTCTTGTATGATTTACTGAATTTCTATTGCCTGCTATCACTTTGCAGTAACCGTAACATAGTCATTGCTCTGGGTCAAATCAGCGGTACTTTGTGCCATGTATTTTGCATCTGGCAGCTGCTAATAGCAGAGGATAAGAGCAAAAGATAAGGACAGAAATATCCCTGATAAAATCTCTCCTCTTCCAGAAATATGCAGGTAGAGATTTCCTATAATGAAATGCTATCACTGAGTTTAATTGATTTTAAAATATTTTTCTTCTCTTTGAATCTATATAAATATTTGGGCTCTGCATCACCTCACTTATTAAAAACAAAAACATTTTCGTAAGTTTTCAGCCAGGGATAATATCATTGCATACTCTATGCCCTTTATATAAGAGAGAACAAGTAAAGCTGCTGTAGTCAACTATTTCCATGTTGCTTAGGACATCACATGAAAAAAGATGATGCAGCTGAGGTAGTCATTTACATGGGAATACCTTCGTATTTGTTACATTTCTCTTCTTATGCAGTCACTGGTGGTTTTCATCAGCATTAAAGCCTCCTTTTTTGACAGCAGTGTTGTGTTAAAAATATTACTGTTATATAAATAAGAGGATATCACTGTGTCTCAGACTGAATACCCAATATACAGTCTGACAAGACTCACATATTAATTTTCTGTCACAACTATACAAATACCCCAGAATTACACTGGATATAATCCTCACTATTCTCTCAATAGTGTTCTTCAACCTACTACCATCACCCCTCTTTTAACTCAATTTTTCTGAGCCAGTTGGCAGGTGTTGGACCTTGTGAAAATATGTATCTCCCTCTACCCACTCTTTTTTCATATGGATGAAGAAAAAAATATAGTCCTTTTGTAAATCTCCCACATTGAAGGAGATGGTTACACATTCCGATATAAATTAGGTTCTAACCACTTCATATGAAAAAGTTAAAAGCAAGTAATATTATTTTCTGTTTTGCTGTTTTCTTCACTTTTTGGGTTAATGCAAAGTTACATTTCTTCTTAATTAGAAGAATCAAATAAGCAGGGGTCTTCTGGACGTTAAAATAGGAAACCAGACCCAATTCAAACAGAAAAGCCCCTACTTACTGCACCTAGAGCTCTTCTGAGGCAAGTGCTCACCTAAATAAAATGCCTGTGAAGACATTACACCTCCACGAGTGTACGCTCCAGGTGAATTTAGACTCTCACGCTCTGCTTTTTACAGCATCATGACAATTTAGGCCATAATCCATTATCACAAGGAGGCATGCAGTAAATGCTAAGTTTAAAGTCATCAGAAGTCACTCACCAAACTGAGTCTAAAAAGATCAGTACATCTAGAATGGAGAATTTTTCTGTTCCTTTCTCATCTCTCCATCATCTAAACTATCTCTTTACCCTGCTTTTTCTGTGTTAGATATTTTCCCTAGGAGCAGTTGTAGTCCCTAATTTCATCGATCCTCAATGAGTTTTACTCCCATTCCATGAGACACAGTCTTCCTTACTAAATAATAGTTATAGTTACCTGACTATAGTGATTGGCTCTTTTTTTCTGGAATTTATGGTTCTTTCCTTGTACTTTCTGCAGTCTTTTTATTCACTGCATAAAGAACATATCTTGTTCTAAGTATACAGCTTCCTGATTGGAGCCCAGAAAGTTTATATCTGCTTCCAGTGAAATTATCTGGATGTCCATTTTTAAAACAAAAATGAATACATCTCTTTCTCCTATATTGTCAAAAAACCTCCCTGGTGCTTGTTCAGAACTTCCATTCACAGAAAGCAGCTCATTTTCTAGAATGGAGAAATTTCTTTCTGTCCAGAAGGCCAGGAAAAGACTTAGATGCTACTTAAGATCAATTTACATTACAGTCTGTGGGCTGAAGTGGAGTGTAAAGTTTTAGTTGATCATCTGTATAGAATAAAAAAGAAGAAATGAAGGAAAAAAATATTTAGAGGTACTGTAAATCAGTTAGCTGGAATGTAGACTGAGAGCTTTCTGCAAAAGCATTATGCAGTGTAGGAAACAATTTCTGAAGATCTTTACTGAGTTATAATTTAACTTTGGGTGATTTCCCAGATCTTAGATGAGCACAAAACTACCTGTAAGGATCTATACTGGATATGCCCTGGCTTTTCCTTCAGCAGTGGACTGACTTCAGGGGAACAGGGATTACTGAGAGGATAAAATGTGGCCTGTCATGTCAGAAGACCCCCAGAACTGCTGAGATTTTCAGTACTGGGTGTTGGATAGGATATTGGCTTCTTAGTAGGCAAAACTGGGAAAATGGACAATTATATCTTATTCATGTTAAAAGAAATTTATATTGCAATAGAAATCTGTTTTAAAAAGTACAATACTAAATAGGCTATGGAGCATGACAATGAAAAAAACCTCTTTAGCTCTGACATCCTGTATAAGGTTTTGGGAGGGGATTTTCTTGATCTCTGTATTTATGTATCCAGACTCTTTTCAGTGGTGCCCAGGAGTTATGGCCATGAACAGAAACACAAGAAATTCCACCTCAACACATGCAAGAACTTCTTTATGTTAAGGGTGGCAGAGCCCTGGAACAGCTGACCGGGGAGGTTCCTGAAGTCTCTCTCTCTGGAGACATCCCAAACGCACCTGGACACGTTCCTGTGTCACTTGCTCCAGGTGACCCTGCCTTGGAAGGGGGGTTGGACTGGATGATCACCAGAGGTCCTTTACAACCCTAATGTTTCAGTGATTCTGTGATTTTCTGAGCTTGAATTCACATTAGTCAAGCCCTCAGCTTCCACTTTGTCCTTCACTTGCAGTCTTTCACCAGTCACTGCCAGTTTCACACAAGCCACCTCTTCTTCTGCATTAAAGTTTTCTGTGAGTGGGGCTGCAGGTACAATGGTTTGCAAAGCTGCAGCTCAGAGTGCACCAACAGAAAACCTCAGTACATACAGTTATCCTGATGAATACTAAAAAATAAGCAATCAAATGATCACCCTAATAGAATGTAGGAATATATATAATGTTTACAGCTGGAGTAGCTGATGCTCACTGTAACAAGGGGAAGGTTAAAGGGTACTGAGCCAGCTTCAAATCAGGCAGTGCATCTCTGCAGCACAGTGCCGGGCAGAGGTATTGACCTTAAAACTGCCTCTGCTTTGGAGCTTACTTGAATGTTTGTCTACAATATACTGTAAAAAAACAACCATCCTGTAAGTATGTGCATCTGTTACTTGTCACCTGTGTCTAATGCTTTATCTAGTAATTTAATAATTCATTATTCAATTCACAATTCAATTCTCTATTGGAGAAAGTGGTGGTCATTACTCTAAGCATTTAGGAGATTAATTGTACTGAGACTGAGACTTGGTACGACTTCCCCTTGACAAGATACTTGCTTCTTTTAATTTCATCCAGTCACTCCTATTCTTAATTTAGTGACATATGTCAATAGAGCCAATGCAGCATAAATGAAAACAATGCAAACACAATCCAAAACAAGATACCTTTTCCAGATTACCATTAGTCATGAACATTTTAAACCCTAAGGACCTTAAAGCATGACTGGTCCTGAAGAAGACATATAATATGAATAATATGGAAAATATTATATTAAAAGAGCAGATTAATTTCCTAATATATTTTTACTGTAGTTAGTTTCTATAGTTTTTTTATTACCAGCTTTCACTTTTTAGATTTTCAAAGATTCAAAATTTCTGAAAGACATCTAACATTGCTTTCCATACTCACTGGAATATTTTGGAATACATGAGTTTTGGCATGCAGGTTATGTTTAGGTGGTTTAGTCACTACAGCAGAAGTTAGTTAAAACATTTCATCCATATTTCTAGATCATATACTTTCAAGTAGGGAAACAGTGACTGTAGTCTTTTTTTGCCCTATCAAGTTATTAATAATAGAATTTAACCTAATTTTCAAATCTACTTTAGGTCATTAGTTTGGTACTGTTTTTGTGACAGTAAAGTTGTTCTAAGTTTATGTCCCAGCATTACAGCTCATAGCAGTCAGGAATGCAGCATGGCTATGAAAAACTCATAGGCAGACCTTGTTCCCCTGACATGCTCAAGTAGTGCAGGTCCTGTGTCCACACAGCTTTAGCTCTGCTGATACAAACATTGGAGTATGTAAAATATTCAGTTTCATGATATCATAGATAAGGATAAAGTCATCTTTTAATAGTACTTAGATCCACATCTATCATATTATCTTTAAAGGAGACCAATCCTTGTGAGATGAGAAATTGTCTCTTGCTGAGCAACTACCTATTCCAGTAATGGGACCTCTGGCTTAGTATTAGTGTTATACACTGTGTGAAAGTATTGGAAGTGTATGAATTACTATAGCTGCAGGATTAACACCAAACTGATATTAACACGTTTTACAGTAATTCTAAGTGACTGTCCATCTGAAGGATATTATTTTCATCCCTCTTTTTATATTGCATCACTTTACAAGAGCAAAAGAATTTTATTTACACCCATGTTCATTAATTTACCAATATAAAGACATGCACTCACTTAGGCACCAGACTATTTTGATGCTAAAATAATTGCTTTATTTATGAGGTCTTTTTGATCAGTCTTGACAGTCTTCAATTTAAGGCATGTAGCTGAGCATAAAAATATTGCTGTGAAACTACTTGGGCACAAACAAGTGAAAAAAGAAGTCCCACATTTCCCATCTGAACATTAATTTTCACTGTATTATGTAGCTTTTGCTGGCAATTTGTTAAAGCTCTGCAAAAATAACTGATAAATCCCATATATAAATAGTGTGCAGAGTACAGCTTTAAGTAATTTTGAAACTTTGCTGGTGAGTTCTATTACATGTACTGTTTTAAATACATGTTATATGTTCAATCAGGACAATCAAATAATTAGTTCCAATTAAACCACATCAGGTGTACAAATATATTTTTTTAAATCATTTTAAATTGTCTCTTGATCCGAAGATTTTTAATGTACAATTTTCAGAAATTTGGAGCTTGTTCTGAGTAATTTTCCCTGAACAGAGCTCCAAGTCCGTGTGATGGACTGCACACTGCTGTTGCACTAATCTAAGGGGTAAGATGAGGAGGGAACTTTATGCAAGAAGTTTGAAGTCTAGTTATTAATGTGGAGAAACCAGCTGGAAGAAAGCACTTCCTAAAACTAGCGTGCCCAGTTGTAAGGGTATGCTTTGTGCATTTAATTCTGTAGAGGTAAAATACCTCAGTGTTGTAAAATGACATTTTTTCTGAATTCGTTCATGATTTACTGAAGTCAATGGTAGAATTTTAGCTACCTCCATTAATGTCTGAGTGGTGTCTTAACTTTCCTCTTCTTGCTTCAATCTTCTAAATATTAATGATTTTGCAACAATAAATTTCTCTATATAGTGATTTTTATATTAATAAGATTCAACTTCTGCACAGTAATGATAATCTTTACTTTGATCAGATTCTGATTCTAATATTTACTTTGATTCAGATACTTAAACTTCTGTGTGTATTCTGATTGATATCAACACATTTATTCAGATGTTTAACATAGAGCACCTTTGTTAGTGTTCAGTTGGTCCTTCAGAATTTTAGCGTCCAAGAAAAGTGACACACAATACAATATTCCTCTCCTTCTGAAGTGTTAGATGAGTTTTTAACAAAGAAAACTTTTCATCTTGGCTATAAATAAATGTTATTTAAGTTCAACTTTTGTAACTCTATCTTGGTCCTTGAGTTTCTAAAACTAATAACAAGGCTTCTTCCACAACGAGAGGAAGGAAAATGTTCTGATTGTTAGAATTAAAATCATATATGCATATTGACTCATTTAAAATGTTTCTGTAAAGCACTAAGAATAATTTTCCCTTTACTTGTGGCTATTATTTCTCAGTCTATGATTTATTCTTTAAAATTATGAGGTCAGGAAGCTGTCAGAGAAAACCATCTTGGCTTTCAGATAGCTGGGAACAGAACACAGAACTTTTTTCTGAGAAAAACTTTAAATTGTATTATGAAGAGTTTCTTTTAAAGTTTATGAAAAAATGTTGGCAAAAGTCCTCTCAGGCGATGCTTTTCTGAAAGATGAGTGAAAAGAAGGAAGTGTGCTGAAATAAGTATCTGGGATTATTTTAGTGGAAGTTTTATGTCAAAATAATATGAAAGCCCGTGCAATAAAATCCTGTAAAAATTGAATTTTCTATTTCTGTATTCAGGAAGTAACCAAAAATGATTCTATAAAGATCAAAAATACCTCACACCTGTCTTACTCCCAACACCAAAGTACCCTCATGGTAGACTCATAGAGTCTTATCTCATTTTCTACTCAATTTTCAACCATTTTTAGTTTCTTCTCAGAGGAATTCTTTATAATATTATTTTTGTGTGAAAAAAGTTACTTGAAAACCTAGCAACTTTTCATTTCCCCAGCCAATCATTTTGGCCTTTTATTTGGCTTAGAACTAAGATCCTATAATTGCAAGTATAAAGTCTGATTTTTCTTAAATAAAAACAAAAATTTAAAAAAACAAACAACAAAAACAAAAACAAAACACAAAAAGCAGCAGAAAGAACCCACTTTTTGCTAAGTTAGTGTCGAGGTAAAAGGAAGGAAGGAGAAAGAAGGTAAAGTTGAGGAGCCTGTGTGAATCCAGCATTAGTAGTAGCAAAGAGAGTGGGCACTAACTTCTCCAAGGTATTAGTGACAACATGTCTTATGCAGCTGTGGGGAGCAGTCTATTGCCATTTGAAAGGCCACACACTTTGCCGTGCAGAGATATCTTCTCATCTAATTTGTTAAATGCACAGTCTACACATTTTTGCAGGAACGTCTGCTCCAGCACAAAGCCTGGCACTGCAGCAATTCTCCCGCCCTCCACTTTCTGCTCATCCACATATGAACTCCTGCTTCCTGTGCTGTTGGGATTTTTACCCCTTTCCATTTCGGTGCATGGTGCACATATGCAGCATACACAGGGTGTCTGCCAGCAGAACGCGTCGGGCGTGAGGGGAAATGCTGTGGGAAACATTCAGCTCATGCGAACCCGAAAACTATCGCAGCCCCTGCAGAGCCGCGGCCGCCCGCACGGGAGGGATGTGCGGGTCCGGGGGCTGTGAGAGAGAGACCCGGGGAGCGGCACGGAGCCCGGGGGAGCTGTGCAGGACCCGCATCCCTGTCCTTGGTGCTCAGCCCTGCCCGCGCTCGCCGCCGCGCAGCCCCGCACAGCCATGATGGGTCTGCCCGCCCCGGGAAAACAAGCAGGACTGCACGGACATTCTGCCGCAAAACACAGCTGCCGTGTAACTCCATGCACCGGAGCAAGCAATTAATTCAGAGATAAAAGGCTTCATTAATATGGCACCCAATTCTATGAACACCCCGGCATGTACCACCATCACACACGCGCTGCTCACCCTCCCTCTCCATGTCAGAGCGACAATTGTAAGAGAAATAAAACATTCTAAGATCTCAGCTGCTAGACGTAGATG
>VXBI01006666.1:70514-200800 GCA_013397375.1 Toxostoma redivivum | reverse complement strand
ACGAGACAAGACGAGACAAGACGTTTGGGGGGAACTAGTTCCATTCTAATATTAAATTAATCAAATATTAATTATCAAATATTAAGAGATATTTTTGGAGAAGGTGGAGACACTCTTCCCAAAGATGCACAAGAACAAGGCAAGAGGCACCAGACAAGTTGCCTCGGGAAATTCTGTCTGTAT
This sequence comes from Toxostoma redivivum, assembly GCA_013397375.1. Taxonomy (NCBI): domain Eukaryota; kingdom Metazoa; phylum Chordata; class Aves; order Passeriformes; family Mimidae; genus Toxostoma; species Toxostoma redivivum. The sequence continues at coordinate 200,617 of VXBI01006666.1, read as the reverse complement.
ATAAGGAAAAAAACCCAAAACTTCACGGTGGGAAGAGTTATTATTGAAATTGTCCAGAGTCGGGGTGGAAACAGCCGAGACATATACAGGGCCATCCTTCCCAGCAGGAATGTTGGGACTCCGGCGGTGGCTCCCAGCCAGTCTGTGTTTCCCGGCAGAGCCAGAAGGTGGCGCGGTTCAACAGCAGGAGCAGCCCGCAGGGGCGCCAAGGGCTGATTCATACTGGAGGAAATGCTGGAAAACCATGTTGATAAAGAGAAAAGGGGCTCACTAAGAACCAACTTTACTTCAGAGAGGGTAGGTAGGCATAGTTCAAGAGAAAAGTTTACTTTTTGGACAATTTTGTATCAAAGGTGTGTTCTATGCTTCTGTGTCCAAGCCAGGTAACACTGCTTTGTTTTAGCAGCCCTTCCTGGATGGGGTTACTTAATGATGACCTTCCTTGGCTCTTCTTTCCTGACAGGAAGGCTATTTGACAGGTTAAGGAACACCTAAACAGCACCTATAGGTGCTTTATAGGCAGGCAGTTTCAGTTTCATGTTAAACACGTGTTGAATGAATGCAAGGCATTGTCCTCCAACACAGCAGGGCATTACAGGCTGACCATCAGAAAAGTGCCTCACCAGTCACCAACGGGACTAGAACTTAGAACTCTAAGGAGAAAAGGCATTTGAGACCTTGCTGCTTACCTGTTTAGCCCATATCTCATTGCTGATGTGTGTCTGAGGAGTTCCTGGGAAACACAGAAGGAGGGAGCAGGCTGCACTGTGTGTAAGATTATCTTCAAGTGAACAGAAACAGTTGATAGAGATGATTAGGCTTCATCTAATTTTGTTGTTGATTTGTTCTGCTGTTGGTGTTATTGTACTCTGATAGAAGCCATGAATATATCACAACCAATGTAACAAGACTATTTCTGTTGATGCAAAAGAGTTTTGGTTGAGCAATATTTGCCTTGGTAAACAGAGGTGGATGAAAAAGTGAGTGAATGATCACAACGTACCACGTTCAGGTACATCCAACACAAGTGAATATTAGAGCTGAGAGGTTTTCCCAGGCTCTTTTCAGCTTGTATGGATACATTACCTTAATCTCAGGAGGAACTCATGGAAATGAGCAGACATGTAATGTAAACGTTTTGTATAAGCTGATGACTACTCACACCTGAGGGCTTTGGGATTACTGTCAGCTTAAAAAAATTTAGCTGAGTGCTTGAAGTAAAAGCTGATTTACCTTTTTAATGATGGATTTATAGTATTGAAATGCCATTATTCCTAATTACAGGACAAAGAGGCAGGTCCAAACCAAGCAGTTTGAAGGTGCTTAATATGATGACATAGAATGTATTTGTATGAATGTTTGAGGAGAATAATGTGATCTAACAGAAATGGTATTTGATACATTAATGGTGGTAATGGGGTTAATTTGATAAGACTTGTTTAAAATTAATTCAGAAACAAATTTTAAAGGACTTAGTGTCAGCCCTGGAAGCCCACCCTTGTAACTCAGTGGTCAGAATATTTGTTTTGAGGAGTGAGAGAAAAAGGAGCACTTTTCCTTAAGTTATTTCTTTGCCAGATTTGGGAGAGAATTTGAAACGTGGTCCTGTGGAGCTTGTTTTGCTGTAGGCTGCAGGGAATTCAGGGTGGTTTCTTCTGGTCTTTGAAGCTGCTTCTGTAAAATATGTACTGGATGAAGAGATGAAACCAAAACCTCCCCAAAGAATTTGTTAATCACTATCACAATGTCAGTCTCTATCTCTGTGGCCAGTAGATGTCTGGGTACTGGAACTGGTGAAAAAGGATGAATGTAATGGTTCTCCTCCTTTGCTCAGAGCAGGAAACAAAGCTTTAGTTAAAACTTTTACTCACAGTGAAGCAGAGAAAGAGAGTGTGCTACACTCTTCTGCAAAGCTTCCAAGATTGCTGTGCAGGATATTAGACATTTTGGGTTTGTTTCTGCATCCTAATGAGTTTAGCCTTGTGTATTACAGAAAGTACCTGCAATGACAAGCTTAAGAGGATCATGTCTGAGGTTTTTAATATTGTCTTTTGTCAAAATCACTGTTTAAAAGTTTTGTATTAACAGAAATGAAATTTTTTGTTTGATTTAGCCACAAAAGCAGGGACCTTGCATCTTGGAAATACCATAACTGTATTAATATGGTGCTTCTCAGCAGGGGTAATTATCCCACGAATAATGAGGTTCTGGTGTAGTTACATTGCTGCTTGTTCTGGAGCTCGTTTATTGCGTGACAGTTTGAAGATCTTTGTGCCCTACTCCAGTGCTCAGTGTAAGTGTGCCCTCAGTCATCTTAATGTCTTCCTTATCTCCTTTTCACACTTTCAGTCTGAAAAAAAAAAAGAATGCTCTCTTTCCTCTTAATGTTTAGTGCTTACTGAGTTTAGCACACAAGGTGGAGCTTCAAAATTCAGTCAGTTAAATGAATTGATGGAAATTTGCAGAAGCAGAGGCTGTCTGGTGGCCAGAAATTAAGGAGAAATGGAGAACAACAAAACATTTCATTCTATCTTCATCAGAAGACAGCCTGTAGAGTCTGTTGGGTCACTTAACTGTGTGCTGAAGTAGGGAGCTCTTTGCCCTGGGGGTTCTGGAGTTTCAAAAGGTTTGTTTGTCATTAGCCTGATAATGTCAGAGCTCTGACACCAGGACCCAGCCATAGCAAAGGGTTGTGCAGAGTAACATATGGTTATTTTCAGTCTGAATTCCCTTTGAAGTAAAATGAATGCCATCAAATAAGGCTCAGAAAAGGGGGAGGAGAGGGAATACGATGCATCCTCAGATGTGATATAGGGCACAGAACACACAGTCCCTGTGTCCCTCTCTTCCTGTGGTACAGGTATCCTCGTGTAAGGATGGCAGTATGTGTACACAACAGCACCCCTTCCTAGAGGAAGAAAAAAATTTTAGTCTGTCCTTTAACTTACCTGTGTTTCCCACATCTTTAAACTGTGTGAAATGACAAAGTAATTGATAGGGCTCAGATGTGCTCCCTGTTTGGTGAAGTGAATCTTTGGATGTGAACTTAATGCAGACAGGACACAGGGGTGTAAGCTGTGCAAATGAGGGAATGCTGACTTCTAAGTAAAAATGCTCAAAGAGCTTGGAGCTGGTCTCAGGGCTGCTCAGGGCTAGGTGAGGCATTATATATATAAAACTATAAAGTAGGCCAACAGAACTCTTATTCCTAAAACTACAGCAAGGAACTCCATTATTGCTCAGTTATCGCTCTGCAAAATGCAGTGTCTACCCCTGGAGTGGTACTGCTGGTTTTGCTCCATTCCTTTATGAAACACCAGTAGAAGAGGTTAAAAGCTTAGATTTCAATTTATGGTATTCATGTTTTTCCAGACTTTCTGTGCATGTTAACAATCAAATTTTATCATTCTCATTGATTCTCCCTGGACTATATCAATGTCCTTTCTCAAAAAGGCTGCCAAATGTTTCAAAGAGGATTATAAATGTTTTAAAAGAACCAGATTTAATTCTCCCTTCTTGTTTATTTGTAGTAATTTGTTGGTGTTGATGGTTTCATGAGTCTTCCTCGTACCCAGGCCCTCCCTATGTATTTGTGTAATATAAGAGGTTCAGCTTTCATGATCTATGCAGCAAATTTAGGAAGCAATTCTGCAGTTATACTGAAAATCTAAATGAGGTTCAGCAGGTACAAACCCATATGAAGTTGAGAGAAGAAAATGTGCTGAATCTCACACAAATGAGAGCTATACAGTGAAGCACAATTGTTGATGATGAGGTTTGAAAGAAAGTGCAACATCCCACTAGCTTGCTTATTTGAACTTGAATTGTGTTTGAGAGTTGAGCCTAAGTTGTATAATGACTTTTTCAAAACAAAATGTTTGCATTTGTAAATTTGTCCTTTGGAAGAATTCCTGCCATATTCTGCATTGCACATGTTCCAACCAAAATGCTGAAATACATGGAATTAGTACTTAAAATGAAAGCAACTTTTATGACCTATTCTGAGTCAAGTATGAGCCTTATGATTCAGAGCGCTGAAACTGTGAAAGATATATCGAGCAAGGGGCCAGCCACTAATGTATCAGGCCATGCATTCTTTGTATCCAAGACAACCTTAGTTATTTAGATAAGTCTGCTTTATGTGAAGGGCTGCAGTAAGGTTAAATGTTACATCTCAAGATTCAGAGATAATAGCAAGAAAAAAAAAATCTAGAAAGGGTTTCTTGATTTTATTTTTAACTGTAGTGGAATTGTGTGATCCCTTCTTATTAGTTGAATAACTTATCAATGACTGGTCAAATTGCAGTTCTTATGTAACAAAAATCGTAACAGTCTGCATCTGAAATTTACAGATTTCACTTAAAAGGAATGTTTTCACTTAGGAGATGAAAACCAGATTCTCTGGAGAGAGCAGCCTTTGCTATTGACTGATCTCGACACTTCCTGGTGCACACAGAAAATTCTACCTAGAATCTGAAAGGTTTCATATTTTTCAGGAAATGGTGATTTCAAATGAGGAGTTTCTTAGCACATTAGGCTTCCAATTTAAACCAGGGGAACATTAGGCTTCCAATTTAAACCAGTGGACCTTAAGAAAGGTGCCAAGTGCAAGGCCGGGAGCTGGACTCCACTCTTTTCACATACCTATCCCACTTCCAAAGATCCAAATCAGTTTAAATTTGTCTTTGTAAAAGTGCTGGTTCTAGAGGGTACATCTATCTGAGACCTAAACAGCATGTAAATAAAATTTACTTGTGTTCAAAATCCAGACCAAGGCATTGAATTTCAGCTGTGTGGGAATGCTGAGCTGGTTCTCAGACGGCCATCTCCTGAAGCAATGTTGTGCCCAAACCTTGTGCAGGTTTACACAGCAGAGAAGTGGCTCTGTGTTGGAAGAGCTTTGTCCAGCTGTGCAGAGGCTGATTCAGCCCCAGAGCAGATGCTGTGCATTGCTGGCTGGAGCCTTGTGTGCTGGAGCAGCTCCCTGCTGGTCACACACAGTGGCCACGCTGCTAAGAAGAGGCTGCTTACCTCTTCCTGCTTAGCCTCCAGTTGACAAGTAACTGGCTTCTGGTGAGCTACAGGAAACTGAAAACATGGGAAAACAAAAACAAGTCTGGCCAAAACAACTGGTGAACATTAAGAACAAAAACACCATTTCTAATAGCAGGCCGTTGTAGAAATGACTCTCATTTCTGAAAAAGGAAGCTGAGGTAAAGGACAAAATGATCTATGCAGGGTCACTCTGACTGCTTTCTCCTTGGCAGAGGCTGTTGGTTAGTGGCTCACCTTGTGCTGTAGCTGTTTTGACTCATGGAACAGCAGCAGTGTCCTCAGTTCTTGCCAGGCTGTTTCTGTGCATTGCGAAAGGCGCGCTGGCTCCCTGAGAGCTCCGAGGAACAACAGGAAAGCTGTCACACACAGGACAGCAGGGACTGTGCAGCTGGCAAGGGCGTCTCTTGTGGCACTCACTACATGTCATAACACTGCTCCTGACACAGTGCTGGTGGCAGGGCACGGCAGAGGGGGCAGGTGTTCTCACACTTCATTAATCTGTTTTTTCTGTCTGGGAGTAGATAAAGTCAATGCCTTCTCTTTTAATTCCATAATCTTTTGCTGTGTTGTGGGCATGTGTTTATAGAGAGAAAACCACCTCCATTTTGAGTTGCTTTCACATTATATTGACCAGAGCAAGTTGATTATCTTTGGGAGAAACCATGGACAAACTGGGGGAAAGCAACCCTGTGTTCTATCTAATCAAATTTACACAGGAGTGAAGCCTCTGGCTGATCCTAGCCCGGCTATTAGGGTCAGTGGCTTCACTGAACTCGGTGATTTTATGCAGAAAGAAAATCTGACCCGATTGTTCGGGAACTAAAAAGCTTTAATAATAGAAAACAACAAACAGCAAGCCTGTTTGCGGGCTGTTTGTACTGAACAAACCAGGAAAGATGGTACAGGGAGCCTTGTTCCATGCACGAGGAAAATGGTAAAAAGCAAGTGTTAGGGCATGGCAGGAATATTTATAAAGTTGAAGGAGGGGAGGAATTAGGGCAGAGTTTAGGGAGGGGATTCAATAGGGAAGGGTGATTAGGAATATTAAAATTATTGCAGCAAAAAGGAACCAATGACAACAAGGGAAGCAGAGGACTTTCTGGCAATGATCAACATACTGGAACTGGAGGATTCTGGGGGGGATTTTTTACTCACCCTTACTGCAAAGGGTTTTCCCATGGCCGTAAGCCATTATCCTCTGTACTTTTAATGGAGCTAACCACAATACAGGAGTATTGCAGGTATAGAACTTTGTGCTATAGTGTCAGTCCACAAAGATATGAAATCAACTCATTAACAAATGACTGATTTCATGCAGTATTTTTGCTTCTAGATGTGTCAAGTCATCAGGGTTCACATTATCAAACTTGTCTTTCATAGCAAAAATGCTTTCTAGGTTTGTTTTTTAATGTATGAGTATTTTTCTTTATACCAGAGCAGAAAGGCTATCAGAAAACAGTATTGTGAAATTCACATTACTATGACAAATGCAGCTGATGCTGAGAGGGAGCAGATGTGCTGGGCCAAAGCCTGGGAAGTAGTTCTGGAGAGCCAGGAGCCTGGCTGAAGCCAGCCGAGCTCTCAGGAGGGTGCTCTGCAGTGTGTTTTCTTTGGAGACAAGAAGTTTTTGCCCTTTCTCATCTCCTGGCTGCTCCCTCCTGTTCCTGCAACCCTCTCAGTTGTACTAACATAACTGTGGTCTTCTCCATAAGCTCATTGCTATGTGCTAAAAAGAAGGTTCATTTCCTTGATAAGGCTGGGGATTTGGGTGCAGTGTTAGACACAAGAATCGGAGAAGGGAGGGGATGCTTCCTCTCTCCTGCTCAAAACCCATCCCAAGGTGGCAAAGCCTTCCTGCTGTTACCCACCAGAGTAGACTCTCTAATCCTGCTGGCTCCTGCTCTGTGTCTCCACGTCCCAGCCATGCTTTCTAAAGCAAATACAGTCAGAGCAGTATTAGTGTGAGGCACATTGATTGGATTCTTCTACAGGAAAATAAATCTCATGGAATTAGTCTCGCTCCATTTGTGCCCAGAGCCTTGTGTTGTTTCAGAGCAGCAGTATGTGTTTGTAGGAGGATGGTCATGGGAGCAGCGACCTTTAGTTGGAAATACTGCAGTGTGCCTTCATCCCTTGCCTCAGGACAACAGTTTTCTTCCTTTTTTTTTTTTTTTTTTTTTTTTTTTTTTTTCTTCTTGAATGANTTTTTTTTCGTTTTTTTTTTTTTTTTTTTTCTTTTTCCATTCCTCTGAGGAGGATCTGGTTTCAAATTATGTTAAAAGACTTAGGGTTTCTTTTTTTTTTTCTTTGACACTGCCCCAAACAAATATTTTCCATTGGCAAAAACACTCTTAATTTTTTAGTTACTATTGAAGTGGTTTTTATTCCTCCTTCTCCACCTTTTTTAATATGGCAGAATCTCCAAGGCAGAAAATGAAGGTCTGGTTAGATCTATAAATCTTGTTGTGGGCAGAACATTCTGAGTTGCTGGGGCACTGTTATCTGATGTCTGTATCAGATTTGGCTATTATGTAACAGGATTTGTGTAAAACTTTATTCAACTCTTATATGAATAGCAGTCTCCGTTTGGAGGCTAAGCTCATTCATTGCAGTAAATGCTATGGTTAAAACCAAGCTCTTTTTCAGGGTGGGGAATTGGCTCTATCTGATGATCTTCATATAGCAGTTGCTTTAAACTTGGCAGGGGCTTCCCTGACAAGAGTAAGTAGTGACTAATGCATCTGCAAATTGCACTAGTTGTGCATTGCATTTTAAAATGCCTAAGCACAGCCAGGAGTAACTCTTCTGCAGAGCTAATACTTGTGGAGGAGCAATAGGTGTTTGATGTCACCTTTATAAAGTTTTGAATGCCTCCGCAAAAGAGAGGTAAAATTTGCCTCTTACTGTAGGATCTTGTCTCTGCTGTCTTGTCTCAGTGGTATCTCGTTTGAGCAAGAGATCCAGGGTCACCTGCTCAGAGGCATGAGAGTTGCCTTTTTCTGGGCTTCTGTAGCATTCAGACTTGGATGGGCAGCCTCTCTGCCAGTGGCAGCTCTCTGAGACTCACCTTAAGGAGGTGACCCAAAGGTAACTGCATTGCCCATATCTCCAACACCTGGCAGCTCTTGCTTTTGAATTTATGCACATCTCTAGACTAATAGTTAGCTTTAGTTAAAAATCATGCTACATCTTTTAAAGAAAAATCTGTTTTTAAGGTCTTGCAATAAATTCTAAAGCAGCTTTAATTGAACCTTTTCATATAACAGATTGAAAGGGTGAAACAAAATCTGTACAGAAGTACTTGTCACAGATCGATCCATAGAACTTTTCTCTTGTGTGCATCCATTCAAGTGCCTGATACAACATCAGTTTTGTAGTGATGTAACACTGCTGACTTTCTCTACTGCAAAAAATTTCATGCATAAGTAAAAGAATAGCTTTCATTGTGCCTTGGGATAAATAATAAAATGCTGGTTTTAGTGGACAACTGATGATTAAATCATATAAACATCAAAGGAAGCACATAATAACTACGTGTCAGTAAATTTAAGGGCAAATAAATTGTTATACAATGTGGACAAGGCACAGCATCCAAAATTCAGATGGAGAAAAGGTGGAAAAATCGTTGGAGAAATGCTGCTTTTAGATTTCTAGGGTGGCATTGAATAAAGATGCAATATTACAGATTACAATTCATAATGAAAAGCATTGTTTTAACTGGGAGACAGATAAACACAGATTCTTTTTGTGTTGAAATAGTGCTTTTTGGTCTTACTGCACAATCCAAGTTAAAGTACTGGTGTGTACTGAAAACAGGAAAAAAATTAGATGGAAATTTCCAAGTTCTATGTAAAATAATACATATCCTGAAAAACTTATATTTCACTTGATGAATGTACAAACACTGTAAATCACAAAATTCTAACTTTAGAGAGTTAAAAATGTTAGCACTACTCCTGCAATTGAATTATATTTTAAAGTAAATTCTTATATATCCAAGACAAATATTAGAAGTAATTCAAGTTGAAACTCTTTGATAAAAAGGAAAGAGAGTTTTACTATAAACTTATACATGAGTTCAGTAAGAATATTAATGTATATGTAATTCTGGAGATGGATTAACTGTCCTTAAAATTTGACTTTCAGCAACCTTTTTATGCAAATGCTGAAATGAAGTAATAGCTGTACAAAATACTGCTGCATTGTAGCACATAAACAAATTCATGTCTGTAAAAAGTTACAGATGTTTTTGTTGAGGTTGTGATAATTTTGCAGACATCTTGCAGAAACTGCTTTTTAATATTTTGAAAGAACTTTTCTTCATCTTCATACATAAAAAAATTTACTCTGGACCAAATTCACTCGTGCCATAAGTGAGCAGTGAGCATATAATTATTCTTCTGTGACATGTATCTGAATTTAGTCCAGCGATACTGAGATTTGTCCCTAATTTGCATGTAATTTCCTTATTCCTGATCTGCATTTCAGTTTTTATTTCTTCATTCAAAATAACTGAATATTTCCATCACTTTTGGTGGAGTCAGAATGGCAGGATCATTTATTTTACTCAAAGGCACTTGCAATTTATTTTGAAAAAACTGAAACAAAGCAACCAACCAAAGGAAACAAAGAAGAAAACCACATTCTGGAGATGTGATAAGTGGGATGTAGTGTGAGAGGGATGGTGTGATGCAGGTGTGTAGACAGACTGAGGAGATGGAGGAGGGGGCATGAGAAGGTGTATGAAGTAGAACAGATGAGATTAGAGGAGACAGGAGAGGTTTCCTAAAACACCCACCTGCCTGGTCTGGGGAATTTAGGTGTGATAGCCAGAGCTTTCCTCATATGGAGAGTAGGGGCTGATGTTTGCTGCTTCCCTTTTCTAGTGACCATTGAACTGTTCACTTACACTCTGAGGCTAGGAACTTCCTGGAAAAATAATTGGATCACAGTGTGCAATGTCTAAAAATACACATATATTTATTAGAGCAGGATGATTTCTGGAGGCCTGAATTGTGTTTTAAAAGTGTTTTGGATGGGCTGTACTGAGGCTTTCACTTGGAGTGGACAGAGTGGACAGAGGCTTTTTGATAACCATTGTGTCAGTTTCAGCATGGGATTGTATTTGGTTTAACTGTCTCTTTATTCTAAGTGATTCTAGGTACCCATATATGCTCCTTTATATTCGACTTCTGATCCCTTCCTCTCCCATTTAATTCTGCTCATGGACTTTCTCAATTCTTGGCTTTTTTGTCCCGGATCTGTAACTCATTCAACCTAAGTTTTGCTCAAACTACAACTCTCTTTTTTGAAGCTGAGCCAGAGAGAAGATAGCACAGCACCATTTTTTAGCTTTGGATGTTGAGGCTCATCTGAGGTGAGCAAAAGCAGGTGGAGAGATGTGTGAACCTATGCCCAGCTGGCAGCTGAAACCAGCCTGGGCCCCAGGGATGCTGGGCCAGTGGAAGGTATTTCTCCTCTCAGCAGTAACTATCCAGCTAACCAGGGAATTCAGCAGCTGGTTCACTCAGATTTAATTTGCAGTTCTTTGAAAACCTCAAAATGAGTTTTATGTGCTTGTGGGAACAGCCAGATCTGCACACTCCTCTGCAGATGTCTTGGCAGTGCTCTCTTCAATATGCTGCTGCAGGAAAAATTGACCATGGCTTGTGCTGTGGTGCTTCTCCTTCTGCTTTCCTCATTGAGGACAGTCTTAGGGAAATGTGTGGGCTTTGCACTAACATTGTTACAAAAACTGTAAAACTGGGTTTTAAGGTCCTTGCTAATTTCTGCTCGTCTTTCTCCTGTCCTCTAAACAAAACAATACAGAACAAAAAAGGGGAAAATTTAAAGATGGAAGAATAAGAAAGCAGAAAATGTGGAAAGGCTTAATAAAAAGAAAATAAATGAGGAAATGAGAGGAATAAAAAAAGCAAACCCCAAAAGTGTAGAAAACCACACAAATTAATTTCAGCTGTTTGCTGCAAAGGAATAGACGATTTCTTTTATACCCTGACTTTCCTATTAAAATACGTACTTTTATTCTTAGTGTAAAGAATTTGAGTTTGCAAACGTTCTGAATGTATGTAGCACTCTTTGAGTTAATCTGTATCCCTTGTTCTTCAAGGTTACTTAAGCATTAGAGGTTTTATGGCTTATGAAAATTTCAGTGGACACGTAACTAAACTGAAGCTAAGCTTTTTACAGGTAAAGGAATCTTTACCAAAAGGAGCACTTGATATTTAAGAGGCTTCATCTTCCTCATGTGAATTGATGAAGATATGGTAGCCTAAAAATATTGCAGGTCTTTGTTACCATATTTCCCTGGTGTGTTACAACCAACTGTTAAAGTCAGCCAAAGTATTGTATTCTGCCCTCACAAATATAGCATGTTTCCATTCTAGATGAATTCTCAACATACCTTGCTTTACTGAAAATCTTCATATTTGAGCTGCTTAAATGTCCACCAGCAGTGCACTATCATGCTTTCTTGATCTGCTAAACCTCATTAAAATTTCACTGGTATTTTTCCATGTGTTGTTCCAACAGAGAAAAATCAACAGATAATACATATGAAGTGATTGTATATCTTATTTACCTGGAAATCAGGTGAAAGCCTCACCTCTGTTTCTCACATCAAATGCAATTCTAATATTTCTTTTTCTCCACCTGCTTCCTTTAGCATGCTCTCTACAGTTGAAGGACCATAGAATGTTTATGATGCCTTTAACACTGAGTTTTCTACCTATGTCACCACACCATACTTTGTCTTTTCATATTTTATCATGAGTCTCTCTTACATAGGAAAATGTTTTATGGCATTTTTCCACTTCTGCCTTCTAAAATTCCAGACTGATAGATGACCCCAGAGGTGGATGCAGTGCTCCAGGTGAGGTCTCACAAGAGACCTGCTGTCCATGCTGCCTTTGCTGCAGCCCAGGATGTGTTTGGCTTTCCAGGCTGCAAGCACCCATTGCTGTGTCATGTCCACATACTTTTGCCTCAGGGTTGATCCTTTCTGGCTGCAGAATTGCACTTTGCCTGACTGAACTTCATAAAGTTCCTGTTGGCCCATTTCTCTCACCTGTCAAAGCCCCTCTGGAAGGTGACACAACTACCTGGTGTCAAACACTTCATGTTTCTTTACATGTTTTTCTTTCCTTAAGAAGTACAAAGGCTGATTATAGACAATGTAAAAACTTAGCACCCAGATTAGAAGATCTTCAGTGTATTAAAGATGTATAGAGTAAATATATTTCAGAAGTATAAATTCCCTTCCATTGAGCCTTAGGAGCAGTTTTCTTTCTTAATACATACTTGTAACTCATAGTAATGAAAGCTACGGGCATCAGAAAGACAGCAACCTTATATGCTTCTTGTTAGAAGTAAAAAAAGAACCCACACATTTTTTTCCAAATGTCTGGTCAAATAGGAACCTGTCTTGGAAAAATTTCAGTGGTGTACTAGGGTAGTATGAAATGGAAAAATTTTAATAATAGCAAAGAGAAAAGAACTTTTAAGTTCACCTGCTTATGTAATTTCCTATCCTAGTAGCTTTCTTGTAGCAAAGTGTGCCTTTTGTCACAAGAAAGGAAGCACGGTAAAAAAAAAGCGCTTTTTTCATGTTTTACTTGCTTTTTCTGAGCAATTAAAACAAAGAATTCCATCTTTCCTGTCTTTTGGATAAGAGGTTTTGAATGTGAACAAGATGCTTATTTTCACTCAGAAGTTTGGGATTAGAATGAAATATATTATTAGGGATTGATTGCACAGATCTAGACAGAAAAGTCACTTCCTTTAGTATAAGGTTTAGGTAGGAAAAAACGCCTTTGTGATCTGCAGAAATGTGTCCTGCCAAAGAAAAGTGAGTTTTTGTCTTTGCTGTGAGCCGGAAGGATATTTTTATCAGAAAATGTTGGGAAGGAAAAACAAATATTTCAGGACAGCTTGCCAGTGCCCATGCTTCTGCTCCACCCTCCTCCTCCCATCTTCAGCCCTGACCTTGGCCTCCACATTCATCCCCTCCTTTTATCACAACAGCTCTGGAGCAGGTTAGGGCTGTGCAAGTGTCTCTGAAGTGCACATCTGCAGGGTCCCAGCCAAGGGGAGCTCAGCCCAGGTGCCCCTCCAGGCAGGGGCTTTAGAGGACACAGCCTGCAGAATTAGAAAGAGGATCTGTGCAAAATAAATGACAAGGGTAAGGAAATGTGCTCATCACATTATACCTTCTCATAAATCCTTTTGCTTTCCTTCTTCCCACTGCTTGAAGATGAAGCTGTGTAGCTTCAAGTGCCCTAAATCACTGCCTGTGTCTCACTGTTCTGCCTTCACTTCAGTGAGGATGGATAAGAGGTATTCTTCAGACAAATTATATCTCCAGGCTGTAATTCTTTCCAGTTAGAAAGCTTGTTGGCTTTGTATGTTTCCTGTAAAGCTAGTAGGGTTCTACAGAAATTAGCTGAGCATCTGGAGATTGCTAAGTAATTGATAAGAAAAGAAGATTCTCTCTCTATTTTACACATTTTCAAACCAAATAAACTATCTGTCCAGGTGCTTTTCTTTCTATCCTTAGAGAAAGTAAGGCAGCAAAACCTTTTATGTAAAACCCACAGGCCTGATGTAGTATTTTGGAGGCTAACATTAGGCTGGGGGTAAATAATGCAGTGTTGAAAGAAAATAAACTGTATAGGAGGAAATAAACTGTAAACATATAAATATCAGAGCACCAAATTATCCAGCAAGTCTCTGCTCACAAAAAAATGCTATAAAGGGGCTAAAGGGGCACATCTACCCAGTGTTTTCAGACTGATGTGAGATTCCCTATGCACAGGATGTGTGAGCTGGTTCAGGTCTGGAGCAGGGAGCTGTGCTGTGCAGTTTGGTGCGGCGGTCAGGCTCAGGTGTTTTTCATTGGGTATCCATGGCTTTTTCCATAAGACATCTTCTCCATAGCTGGCTTACTTTTGACTTGCTTGCAACAGGGACAGAATTCACTTAAAGCTCTTTGAATAAATGCACCCAGGCAATCTGAGGAGCAGTACACAGTGTATGGAGGGACCATTTCCTAACTGAGGAAGTGGGTGGTAATGGGTTCCATCTGTAATTGCAGGCAGATAAATGAAGAGAAGAAAAAGCATCAGGCATTTCAGGAATATTTAGATTTTTTGGCTGATCTAATTTGTTTCTGATAGGCTGATATTAACTAGTTACTGTAGACTGTGGATTGGGAGGGATCCATTTTATTTTGCTGCACACTGTAGCTTGGACAAGATATTCCTTCCTCTTCAAGACAGGTAATAAGAGTGTACATAGAGAAAAAAATGCACAAGTTTTTTCTCACTTGATATCAAGAGCATTAGGGATGATATATTAGAGTTAATGAAAATAGACCTATCTCTGCTGCAAATCTCATGCTACAACAAATATGAATTTGCAGTAAGGTTATGCCACAAAAACAGCAGAAGCCAGAACTGCTTTTAAGAGTTGCAATATGGGAGTAGAAGCTAGATTACCTCTAAGGAAAAGAGCTTGAGAGGTTCTCTGAACATGTAGTAAAATAAAGGACAGGCCTGGGTTCGTTCTGATTTTAGCTCCTTACTATCACTATTTAGCAATTTCTGTAATCATCATAGCCTTTCTCAGGCAAGATAAAGAGACACCTCCCAACTGCTGTGCAGCCTTGATAACACCAAGAAGTAACTCATTCTGTATTGTCTGGGTAGGGTGGCTGGAGTTACAAGACTTTAAAACCTCAGCTGGGTATATAACAAGTCTCAGGCTTGCAGATATGTAGCTCCTATGAAATGCTGTGACTGAATTTCTTGCAATGATGGTGCCTTTGAAAATAAGCAAGCTGGTTAGGAAATTATTTTATTTCATCTTTGTTATTGGTAGATGAATAGGGAGGATTCCTTTAACCACAGAAGACTCAACCAAGAGAAAAATGGAGAAAGGACCAGTATTTCAGGAATAGACTGAATGTCCCTCAAGAAGTACTTCCAATCAATGTCTGCACTTCTGCAAAAACAAACAAGCAAAAAAAGTTTTTTTGCTGTCACTGGCTTCAGCCTTAAAAACCAAGTTTTTCATGACTTCTCTCTTTTAAGGAGAAAAAACAACTAACCAGACTTAAAATTATAGACAACTGAATGTCTTCTGATGAACATATAGTGAGTATATAATGATCACCCCGTTGTGGGAATAGACAAATGGCAGCTAAAAGGACAAATTGCAGGATCAGGGCCTATTGCTACATCCAGAAGGCTGGACAGATGAGTGCTTGCTTGGCAAAACCTTGTCTGAGAGAAAAAACAAATCCCAGCTGCTGGTCATGTCCCTGAATGGTTTATGTTTAGGGCAGTAGCTTGGGACACAAAACCCCATTGTCTTTAAAACGGAAATTAATTGATGATTTTTATCTATATTGTTACATAAGTTTTAGTAAAGGGAATTTGCAAGTAGAATTTTTGTTTGGTTTTTAGTACCACAGAAAGTCTCACATGTCACACTGAATGTGTCATTCCATTTGAACAGCAGAGAGTTAGAGAAAAATGAAAAGTAATCAAGGATTTTTTATGTATACGTGATTAAAAAATGATACACAGAGCTACTAGAAGAGAGCAAATAGTGGAACTAATTTGTTTTTTAAATAGAGTATGGCACTTCGCTAGATCCAGGAGCGCTTAGTTTTATGATGTTAAGAGACAAGAGGGGTCCATTCAGTGCAGATCTGAAGTTTGCCAATTGGAGACTTATATAAGCTAATGTGCTTTTTTTGACCAAAAATTTATTTAGACTTTAGAACTCAGGCTATAGGAGGTTGTCAATGTTGAGAATTTAACAAGATTCATAAACCATTTGACAGAACTATAGGGTTAATAAACTTTCAGGAATGTGGTGATTATTTATTTTTTACAAAATAAAATATCAGAATGCTAATAAACGACATCCTTCTGAGTTTTAGACAGTCTCTGACAGAAAACAGAAACACTTAATCTGTCTGATGTGAAGTTTATTATTATGTTTCCTCTGGAGTACCTAATGATTGTTGCTACTTGAAAAAATGATTCTGAGCAATTGGATAGATGCTGGACTGATTGATTTAATAATTCCCTTGCCTAATGCTCTTCACACACATTTATTTAAAAAGATCCCTGCAAGAGTTTAAGAAGAAGATTTGAGTCTTTTGTTTTATTCTGAGCATTTACATATGAGTATGTAATGCTCCTGTGATGTTCCTGTTAGCATCCTGCTCTTTGCCAGGCACAGTAAATCAAAAAGCAGAGGTCATCTTGTATGCAAAGATTAGAGCAGTGCAAAATCCAGATGTCTGTCTGAATTCAGCCCCTCATTTCTTCTGTCTCCACTTCCAACAAATTCCTGAGAAATTATTGATTGTACACATCCAGCTATTTCATAGATCCCCATATGCTATAAGAATCAGTTTCTCACTAATGAAAATAGTGATGAGAACAGTTTAATGGGGAGTGTAAAAGTCTTTAATGATTGATTTTATCTCAAACACGATTTCTAACAGAAGCCTCCGGTGCAGGCTTACTCCTCAGATGGTTCTGTGCATTTTTATGGCTTTGAAAATCCTGTGAATTACAGTCTCAAAGTCCAGGAAGCTGAAAGAGGCTCTGCTTCTGTGGACTCTCACAACCGATCTCTGCCTTTGCTTCAGCTGTGTCCATGGAGCAGTTAATGCAGCATACAGAGATCATTTTCCAGAGGAACCTGGAGAAACCCACATCTTCTTGTCTTGCCTCCTGCTCCCAGCCCTTGGTGCCCAGCAGTGTCCCAGTGAGCACATGGGGGGAGAGGGGGGGTGGGTGTGGAGACCTCTCTGCACATGGAACTCCAAATTGCATCTTGTGTCATTTTGGGTATGACAATGTAATAGGAAGAGCTCTCTACTTTGCTATTCTTATTACCTATTTGTGCCATTCAGCACCACTGTCACTGTGTCTCCCTCTTCTCACTGTATGCATCAGGTTTTTGGATTCCTTCCTTTCCCCAAGATTTATATTTCTCCCAGGCATGGTTTCACAAACCTTTCACCCTCTGCTTTTGATGAAAGACTCTTTGCAGGATTTCGCCCTTCTCACTGGTGGTTGACATTCCTCCTGGTTTAATTACAACTAAAAATGACATTTATGTAGAAAACCCTTGGTTTTCCTGACAGTAAATGCATACTTTAAATAAAACCAGATTTACATTGATGCCTAAATCTTCCATTAGCTGTCTCCCCTGACCTATGTACTTTGATATTCATCATTATCCTCTGCTTACATGCATGGACATTTTCAGTCCATGTGACTGTTTCATGCTAGCTGGCTCACATTAATTTTGCAAATGAGGTTCTGTAAGGCAGATTGGTGTAGTAGTGGTATTTGCTGCATTCTTTTCCTCCACTGATCTTGTATTTCTGGCTGAAAGCTGTCATAAAGAGACAGTAAAAGCAGTACTGAAAGACAGGAGGTGCAGCTGAGTTCAAGATGTGCAGCATCATGAGTTGAAAGACTAATAGAGAAGAAATACTGTTTGTAGATGAGACTTCCATTTATATGTGTACAGAAGTGTTTTCCTTCTGCCTTTAGCCTAAATACACCCCATCTGTGGGAACTACTGCAAAAATGCCAGAATAGCCAGTAGAGTCAAGGGAGATTTATGGTTCTCCTTGTCAGATGGAGCAAGTACTTGTTTACAGAGAGGAAAAGAAAAGGGTGTAACTGAAGTTTCAAAGGCCACAGATGGATGTTGAATAAGAGGACTCTGCCCTTGATGGTCTATGACTATTTTAGAAACATGGTAAGTGGAATTATTTTACCTGATTTTGAAGGTCTCATCCATCACTGGAGAAGATAAGGATTTTCTTTTAAATTTAGATTTCCATTTTAGCTCAATGTGAATCAGGCCTGTTGACCTCAGGAAGTAGTTTAGATGCAAATGTCTGCATTTTATATGACTGCCTTTGATCAAAAGAAACTGTTTCCCGATGTTACTAGAGAGGGGGAGCTGTGTTATCCTGTGCTATGCCAGAACAGAGAGGAAAGGCAGGCTCTCATTTTTATACATACCATTCTACAGGTCACATTAAGAACAGCTGTTGGCAGTATTATAGATGTCACTTCAAAGTGCTCTCCTGCTTCTTCCTGTGCTAGGGAATGGTTCATGGCCTGGCTGTCACCTCCTTCTTCACATGAAAGTGTGAGATAGGGCTGGAAACCTGTTTCCCTACACTTTCACAGGTCCTGGAAACAGAACTGGAGCTGCAGTTGCCACTACTATGAACACACTTTAAAATATTTCTCATGACAATGGATAAAACAAGAGGTGCAGCTGGGGAACTCAATGTTCTTCATTGATTTGTTGGAGACCACTAAAAATTAGTTTAAGGAAACTCTGCCTTCTCTTGCTCCTTCCCTTCTGCAGACAGTATTGCCAGGTTGTGTAGCCTTACCATGAGAGTAGACAGCTTGATTTTTCATTTAATGCCAAACTTCTGATGCTGTTTTGTCCATCCAAAACAAAATTTTAAATGCTTTCTGACTGTTCTGCCAATATTTTGGGGGCCACAGAGACTAAAGCTTATAAAGAATTCAGCAAATCAAGATAAGAGTCAACTATTTGTTACCAACAGAATGAAGCCAGATTTTCAGCACAAGTGCCATGGGAATTGTTCATTGCCAGAAGATAATTGTTGCTTTGACTCAAGTGCTCATGGCATTTTGCTTTTTTCATAGTTGAAAAGGCCACTGCAATTTAGGCTGTCGTCTCAGTTAAAGGTCTGAATTAATGCTTATTAACTAACTAGCCCCAGTTAATAACTCCCTAAAACTGGACATCCCATTACCTCTGACAAAAGCACATTTTGTGTACTCTTGCTGCATGACAAAAGTCTTATGTAGCTGCTCCATTATTATTTGTTTTGCAGAGATATATGGCTCTGTGTTCTATTATCTTTACTAAGATTAACATTTATGGGGGGAAAGAGAAAGTGAATGCATATTGCAGTAACATTTCTATATGTAGTACTAACTTTGTAATCAGATGCCTTTTTTTTTTCATTGGTTCTCTTAGGGATGATGATTAAGCACACACTTCTCATTGTTCTGCAGCTCTGATGTTTGTCCTTATCTATGGGAAAGGAACTATGGGAAGGGTTGGATGTGGAAACAACTCAGTCCTCTTGATCTTTGTGATCAAGCTGGCAGCAAATTTCCAGTTGACAGTGGTTGGATGATGTTGGTTTCTTTCTTGCTTTTATTTACTCACCCCAAAAAACCCTCAAAAAACCAGAATTGTTGATAGAGCCAGTGAAAATCTAAACCCCTAAATACCAGGGAAAGCACAAGTCGTGTGATAGAGAGCCTCTGGGGTAAAATTAGTGAAGAAATAACAGTGGACAAGGCTGCAAAGACAGCATTAACTTGGCTGCATTACATAAACTTTGTGTTTTTTTACTTTTACAGTCCTTTTTTTTCCCAAGGTAGTGACAAAGTGCATAACACCTCGGTTTTTCATCAGGGAACAGTGTCTGTGTGCAGTTACAGTGAGTTGAACATATAGGGGCTGTCTCCTGTACCGTCTGCTAGATAATTTGTTTTGACTTTGAGGGAAATCACTTTGGCTGCCTACCTCTCAGATGGTCATGGTCCATGCAACTTCATCTACTGCACTTTATTATAAAATAGAGAATAAGACTATGATGTTTCACCAAGTTCTGTTATGCATGATCCTTCCCTGTCTTGCTCTGCAGTCCCCTGGATGCTGGTGAGTGGGGTACAGATAAGGGCAGGAGTCTGTGCAGTCAGATCTAAATTCAGCTGGTGTTAAACAAAACCTGTAGTGGTAGGCAGTTCTGGTTACATTCATAACTTTGCTCCCAGTAAGAATTATATTATATTATATTATATATACTGGGGCAGAGCACAGAAGAATTTGTAGATATATTTTTTAAAACCCCTCAGACTTGTGTCCGTTTGTGCTGTTCAGATTTCACATCCCTGCTCCCTTTCCAAGGCCAGATGCTTGTTCTCAATGGGTGTCTTTGACCCAATGCAAGAAAAACAGCAGCCGCCCAGGCTGCAATTAGAGCATGAGCTGTGGGATGGCCCTGACCACCTCTGACAAATGGCCACTGGAGGGTGGGTGTTTATACCCAGGCTCAGTAGTTTGTTTGTTCAGCAATCTTGCTGGTAGTATTAAGAAAGGAATAAATGAGAGCAAACAAACATTTGGGCAGGATATGCATTTTTATGAGGTTAACTCATCCTTGGGGAAAGAAGGCAGGCTCTGATCAAAGCTAGCCTTATTGCAGAAATCTGACTGCAGGGGCAGCTTCGTTTGTTCAGGACTCAGTCTCTAGCAGGCAGCAGCCTTGAATGATTTAAGAGTTCTGCCCAACAGAAAGACAACAGACAAGAAGGGTTACCACTGCTGGGACATTTAATAGCTCTGAAGTAAACTGGTTCATTTTCAAAACAGGAAATATACTACAGTGTTGACACTTACTGCCCTCTGGCAAAAACATAGTAGGTCCATGTGGTAGGGTTGGGATGTTTTGCCTGGGTTTTCTTCCCTCCCTAGAAAAAAAAGGGAGGAAACTTTCTGCCTTTTTTTTTTTAATCATTTGTTTGTCTTTCCCATATCTTCAGCCAGTAATGGGAAAAAATGATTGGAAAAATCACAAAAAGGAGAGCAAATGAGAGACACTACCCCAATTATTAGGTCTGTTAATGGTTAAGGCTGTGTCTACCCAAGTAGATAATTGGCAGAAAGGGCTGGATATGGAAACTGATGTCCTGATTTGCTGCCTACAGTTTTCTCTTCAGAACAACTCTCTTACTGCACTATCACTGCATCATGCTATTTTGTAAACTATCCTCACCTAGGCTTTCTTAAAGGGATACCATGTTACACAACCCTACACAGAAATCAATATTTTATATTATTGTCAATAACATCAATTGAGGAAGTATTGTTGTTCGGGGTTTTTTTTTTGTTTCTTTTTTTTCATATTATGATTTCTAATGACAAAAAATTATCAGAAGAAATTTGGGGTGAAGTTCTGGGCCTTCTGACATCAGTAGATATTTTGCCATCAACAAATGGAGAGAATCTTCTGTTGTGTACTGCCTGTCTCAGGGAGGTGACATTCACATACAGCATGACTGTATTATGTCTAACTTGTTAAAAGCTGAGAACTAAGTCATGATTACTCATTATAAAAACTAAGTTTCTGGCATTGCTATTGCCTGTGCATACAGGAGGACTTTTTAATTCTTTGCAATGAACTCTGTAAGACATCTGTACCCTGTAACTGGCAGGCACCACTCTTAGCTAAAAATGGGGTGAAGTAATCCAATAGTGAGAAAATCATCTGATTGCTCCCCAGAACAGGCCTGGCAGGGCACAAACAGAAGTGTACAAATCACCAGAGAAAGGAGCTAAATGAGAGCTTGTGTTGTACATCTGGGCATGATAAGTCATTGCTATATAGGACATTCAGGAGCCTATTCTGAGCTTGTTAGAAATGCTTTTGTTTAGCACACCATTGTAGAGTGCCTGGAATAAAAGAAATCCTTTTCTCTCCAACTGACTTACTTTGCTCCAAGACATTATCCATGACTTTCTCTCTTGTGCTGAGGGGCAGCTCCCTATGAAAAAGGCAACCTGGATTCCACTCTGGACTAGTGAGTTCAGCCAAATACTGTGTTAATACATCACTGGGCTACAAGAGTGTACTGTGGCCACTCTGTGTTTATTTCAGAGAGCATCTTGACAGAAGTTAAATTAAAGTGCTAAGATTACACTTAGTGACTACCTAGCCTGCTTGCCAGCCCCAGGTTTTTGTGCACACTTTCAATTCCTCATAAATTGATGCATTGGTTTAAGACCTTACAATAGTGGTATCCAGAACTATTAATTTACACATGTTCACATTACTACAAAGTCCTTCACTCCTTTTTCATTCCTTTTTCATAAACTATCTGTTTTCAGGCACTTTTAGAATTATTCCTTTTTGGGGAATTTCTCTCTTGTGTTTTTCTGTGCTTCAGAAAGCACTTAAGAATCTTTAGCATGTCTGGGGATATTAATTTTTCTACCTCTAGTTAAGTTTTTTGGTTGTGGTTTTGTTGTGTCTTGGTTTTTTTTTTAATAATTCCATTGCTTCCCTAGGAAGACATCAGCAAAAATATTACAAATATAATCTGCCATAGTAAAACAATACAGGAAAAAGGAAGACATTAATAAAAAAATCTTCTCTTTCCAAGAAGACAGCTTTGACCCAGTAAAACAAGGCATCTCAAAACTTTTAGCTTGTTTTTGCATCTGTTGGGATTGTATTTTAGCATATTCAGGATAGTAAGCTCAGAGAAATACAATTCATAGCGTGCAGGTAAGAAAACTTTGGTGGCAGCTCCTCTAGAGCATAACTGAGTGTTATAATGAATTTTATCTCTCACAGTATTATGTATCAGAACTCTCAAAATGTGTAAGCTTGGCTGCAGCATCATCCTTACAGGGGGAAAGCCTTGTAGCACCAGCACCAAATGAGCAATCGGTAGTGTTTTATTTTGCAGAAATTCCCATGAGTTCTTCACTAGACCTTCCAAGTTAAGGTTTAATATGCCCTTTGTGTAAAATGTGTTGCAAATATACTAACTAAACTTGGCAAAGATATGGTGAGACTGTTCCTCCTATCTTTTTCAGAAAAGAATTGGCTGATGACTAAGGAATATTTGTGCTTGTTGTTAAAACTGGTAAAAACTAAAACACCTCTAGGTATGTTCACTGGGTGTTTTTGAAGACAGATAACCTTAATCCTTTAGTTATCTTGGGTTAGGGACATTAGCAGTTATTTTCCCCTAATTAATTAATAACTTCACAAATAGGTCTTTTCCAGTTCATAGATGTTCCTAAATTTGTTCACATACATATAAAGACTCATAAAAAGTATTTTCAAAGAGAGGCTAATCTTGCTTTAACTCTGGATATTTTATCATAAATAAGGCTCTAGTAATCTGTGGGTTCATCAGTTAAACTTACTACACAGCTCTGTAAATAGCCAGAGTAGCTATATTTACATACAGCACATGATCCTGTGAACTATGATTCTATAGGAAAGTGTACATAAATCATAGTAAACTACATATAACATAGTATATATAAACTTTAGTATAGTATAGTCTATATAGTAAACTATATATAAACTATAACAAACTACGGTGTTTGGAAATTACTTGTAAGAAACATATGTGTATGTCATAAAACAAAATGGTTGTGCTTTCTACACTTGGAATTTTTCTCTTAGTCCTCTTAATACTGTTAAAGTAACCTAATCTTAACAGTCACATATTTTTTTGGCATTTTAGCAGGGAAACCATTAGTTGATTTGGCATGGAGACTGACCTTTCACCCCTTGGGGTGGTCCCTTCAGGACATAAGAGAAGGCACAGAAGTGGATTAGTGTGTGGAGCTTATGCTGCTGACAGTGATTTCTATGAGCACCACATTCTCCCAGTTCCAGCAGCAATGCAGCCCTGCTTAAGTGGAACTATCCATCTATTTCAGCTCTATTTTTGTTCTGTTGTCTGTTAAAACTAAGGGTTTCTGTTGAATTCATATCCTTAGTGAACAGTAATATCACGTGAATATAACTAATGAAGAGCAGTACCCTAATGGTGTTTTAAGCACTAATGGCCAACAAGTTGACTATTTCCTGGCAGTTAATGGCCATCTGGAGGAGATCTTGATCCGTCTGGTCATTTGCTGCCAGGAAGTTATTGACTTGGAGGTTGCTATTGCCCTTAAAAATGAAATAATTCTTTCCTTGTCTCTCTTCCTAATATCCTGCTTGCAGTCCTTAATTACTGTCTTCAGAGGCAGTTTTTTTCTTGATTGCAGAAGTTTTTAAGCTATCCAGAGTGTTTTCTGCATTTCATAGGATCTCACAAATGTGTTCCCTGCCTGAAACAGTCTGTAATGTGGGGCTACTATTTTGCATTTGTATCTACATAGGAAAAATCTTGAACTGGTGTGAAATTCTGTTTAGCTGGAGGGAGTTGGATGTGCAAAAAGAGGTTTTGATCTTTCAGATGCAACTGATATATACTTGATAGATATCAAGAAAGATTTGGGCAGAAAGGATAACTGTTCCAAGAGCAGAAACCAGAAACCAACAGAAGAATGATAGCAACAAAATGGTTACAAAGATCTGTCTTAAGAAAAGTAAAAATTAACATGGCTAAAATTAAGAGTTTCCTTGTCCACCTTTGCCTTGACCCCACACTACTTTTTATATTCGCTATGTATTCAGATACAACCTGCTGTACTATTTAAAAATTTATGTTTGTTAACTCTAGTAGTCATTTAGTGAAATCTGCATTTCTAAATCTCTCCATAAGAACTAACTTTCCCAGGCTGTCTGTAGCAAGCTTAAAAATAACTTGAGTTTGTGAGCCCACTTGCTATCATCACCAGATTGCCTCACTGGCTCTCTCTCTCCCCCATTTGTCTGTGACGATTTCTGTCGTAAAGATCATCCTTAAGTTCTCTAGGACTCAAAGCCTTTTAGTTTGTGTTTGTACAGGTCATGGCAGAGTGGCATGTGGGCTGCCTGAGGGACATTGATGGTAAACTGCTGCAAAGCTGCTTGAGGAAAGTTGGGCTCAAGACTTAAAGGATTTAGGGAGAGAGCAGAGAGGAGCTAAAAAGAGAGGATGGTTGTGGAATGGCACCTTTGGGTCATGATTCATTGATGCTGAAGGAAGGAAAAGGGGAGAAAGGGAAAGGCTAAATGGATGAGATGTACAAGAGAAAAACAAAGGTAGATGAAGCAAGGTGTCAGGTAAGAAAAAGTCAATTCCTCAATATATGAATAAAAACAAAACCTAGATCATTATCAACATATAGTTTACTAACAAACAGCAATTATTTAGAAGGTGCATTGATCTGAGTGAGTCCCACAGAACAGCTGTTCACAGACTGAATATGTCCAATACATAGCATTTTAAGAAGGAAAAACTGGACAAAATCTTGGCTGATTCCCATGCAAAGCACAGCTTATAGTATTCCTGGAACTATGAATAACTGATTCTTCCACCCCATTATAGGAATCTATGGTTGTAATACTGATTCTGTACGCAAACTATTTGGTTTCTTTGTTCTCTTCGGAAAGTATTACTAGAATAAAAGAAAAAATCCAGGGAGGAAGACTAATTCATTCTTAGGACATGGTGTTTCATACCTCTGTTGCAAATTATACTTGGGGCAGGAAATTGAATACAATACTCTGTAGAAATTTTAAAAATTGATCAAGCTTGAAGAAAATATTAAATAGAAATACCTTTAAAATATAACTGTAAAATAGTTATGGATACATTTGAAGCCATATGTTGAAAAATTTATGACTGCTCTGGTATGCAGACCCCACTGTGTTTCAGCCTCTCCTTGATTTCATGTTTTATATTTTAGTTCACTTTGGCAATAAAATGGACATATTAAAAAAGGTTCATAAATCATTTCTAATTTGCAGGAGGGGAATTTGGTGTGGACATACATACTCCTGCTTCTCGTACTTTTCTCATACACTAAAAACTCCAGTGCCTCCCATTGGAGCAGCTGTGATTTCAATAGGCTGCATAGCTTATGTGTGGCAATGGTTTTTTTCTTATAATTAAGAACACATTTACAAATAAAACCCAGGAAAGGAAGGAAAGAATGTTAGGGGTGATAAAATTAAAGACTTCTGAATGGAAACTCTTTGAAGGGTGCACAATATAGGAAATTCTTCATTTTAGAAAGAGAATTTATAAATTAATTTTAGTTCTAATTTGCATGTTTTCTGTGCCAAGACAGTGCATTTGGTTACAATGTGAGACTACTTGCTAAAGGCCAGTTCCTCAAATGGTTCAGTCCTTTATTAGGGAACTATCCAGTGGTGGTGGCAGAGAATGTATTGGCAAAAATGCAGGAAGGAAAAGAACATCAAAGAGCTTCAATTTTTAACATTATTTAACACTTTATTAGCAGGTGAGGAGCTCACCATCTGCCTGGACCCAGGGTATTCTGTGGCCTCTTCTGTTCCTCAGCAGACTCTCCAGTTTTGAATGGTGACCCAATACCAAGACAGACTGGGGAACTTTTCAGCAATGGGAAGTCCATCTATCATCCTCATCCCCCAAAATAAATGTTCTAGGAAGTCTACAAATCACAAGAGAAGAGAACAAACCTCTTTGCCCAAAAGGAGATCTGTAAGACTACAGCCTAGTCTTCTGATGTTTTCACTCTTAAAAATGTAAGTCTGTCTTTCCTTGGTCTACACATAAAGTCTTAGGGTGTGTAATAAAATGTAGGAAATACAGGCAAGCCAATCTTGCCTTGGTGCCTGGCAAGATCATAAAGCAGATTCTCCTGGAAGCTATGCTAAGACACACAGGGAATGAGGTGAGTGGTGACAGCCAACACAACCTCACTGACAGCAAATCATGACTGACAAATTTGGTGGCCTTCTCTGAGGAGGTGGTTAGAGGGAAGAATGAATGACATGACCTACCTGGAGTATTTGGGACTATCTCACATGATACCCTTGTCTCAAAACTGGAGACATGGATTTGATAGGTGGACCACTCAGTGGACAACGAATCTGCTGGATGGTCACATCCAGTGAGAGTTGTGGTCAATGTCTTGATGTCAAAGTGGAAAGCAGTGAAGATTTGTGTTCCTCAGGGGTTGGTACTGGGACCAGCACTATTCAACATCTTTGCTGGAGACATGGACAGTGCCATTGACCATTGTATGAACTGCACAGGCTACCCAGAGATCTGCTGGAATCTGCATCCTTGGAGATACTCAAAGTGTGACTGGATGTGGCTTGCTTGAGTGCTGCTGTAGCTGCCCCTGCTTGGGCAGTCTTCAAAGGTGCCTTCCAATCTCAGAGACTCTCTGATCTATCCTGTGCTGTAAAGAAGATGTTCAGTCTCATTTCTCTTCAGTTTTTTTCCTAGTTTCTTTGATGATTTCCATTGTCAAACTTCCATTTAAGCACATGTAGACTATGCTCAAATGTAACATATCCAGTAAAACTAGGATGGTATTTGTCTTCCAAAATTTTAGAAGTCTGGAGCGGAGCATGTACTGCAGAGTTGTTTGCCATAGATACTCCTTGAAATATGTGAGAGATTTTTTGGATTATGTTTACAGGAGTATTTTTGTTGTTTAACAGAAGATGAGTAACACTTTGAAATTTTGTTTCTCTCCATTGGCCAGAAAGGCAGACAAAGGTGACTATCTCAGACAATTCAAGCTATTGGAACATTTTGCATTGATTCTTCGAGGTTTTTTTTTCCCCAGTGTCTTTTTCCAAAGTTTCAGCTATGATTTCTCCTTTCCATTAGTATCCAAACTTCATGTGCTGAATGAGCCAGGTGAGTGTAATATACCATATTGTTATTTCAATGATGTACAAACACTATGTTATTTTTTAGTAATAACTCATCTTCTGAGGCTTTGACACCCAGAATCTTTCTGGAATCTCTGGGTTTTGTGGGCACTATTTTTTTTATTAGAAAAATTAGACAGACATTAAGCATTTGTTTACATATTTTGAAATATAACAAACTCTACCTAAGAGAACTGGAATGTATTACATACATTTATTATATGGTTGCAGGACTAGATTAGGTCTAAGTTTCACAGAGCACTGCCACTGTGAATTCTGAACTCAATTTACTTCATTTTTGTCCAATGCACATAAATAAAGAATGCTGCAGGCTAGGTCTACAAGAAACTATCCACAATAAGTATTATGTCATTTTGGTTTTGTGATTTCACTGAAATTATCAATTCAGTATTTTGATGAAATAGTTGATGAAAGGGCAATTCAAAGCAACTGTGATATGACCAAGCATATAACTTAGTTCAGGAATTTGCCACTATCTGGTTAGAGTGTCCAACCTGTCCTGTCTAGGCAGAACACTGGTGCTGAAAGAAGATTTCTTGCACATTTTCTGTAACTGCTGTGCATCCTGGCACCCACACAGGTCTGGTTGGTTTGCTTGTTGGCAGGTGACTTTCCTGTCAGACATATGAGCAGCTGACATCAGTCATCAGAGACCAGGAAAGGTCATGTCTGTGACCCTGCAATATGTATTTGAATAATCTCTGTGAGCACAGAGGAGTGCTGGGCTCCTGCTTTACTGTTGTCCCAGCAATTCTGGTCAGTTCAATATCTGCTTTTCATTGTGGCTTGGATGGACAGAATACTGTCTTGTGAAGCCTCCTGCAGTCCATGAGGAGTTATGAGGAAAACTTATGGAAGGAGAGCATGGGGATGAAACAACACCTTGGGAGCTCCCTGAAAAGCTTCTTGAGCTTTGAGTAACTTTCAACTTTTTCTAGAAATCTTAAGAAGAAATTTAATTCTCTATTAAGATACTTCAACTTTTCTCAGGAATTTGCTCTTGGTTTTGCTTTGCACGTTAGATTCAATTGGCCTTCAGAAAAGGACATGATCTCAGCAGCATTTCCAGGAATAATCCCTAAATTGTTAACTTTGAAAAGAAGAAAGCTCTACAAGAATTAGAAGGTGATCAAATGCAGCAGCATTCCACTGAGGAAAAGGTGACAGAGAAATGTCTGTCAACATTTAAACCTCTTCTGTTAACCTCTAACCCTGTTCATTACAGCTGAGTGGACTAATTCTGCCACACTCCCACCCAACAACTACCTGGGCTTCTTTCATTCAGCTGCAGAGGAGAAGGCAGGAGTGCCTTGGGGTTGTTATACAACACTGCAGGAAGTTCCAAATAATTCTTACTGCTTTTCTTTTGGGGAGGGCTGATGTATATTTTGGAAAACATCAATGTCTAACTTCAATGTGCTTACACCATCTTTTTATTTGGCAGAGGGAGGGAAATAAAAGGCTTTTTTAATGTACATCTGGATTTGCCTCTTAACTAGAAATATTTCCAAATAATGCTAAGCCAATTAAACACACGCTGGAAAAAATATTTTACTGCATTGCTATTCCTAATGTATATTTTAATTGATTTATTTATTCAAGTTCTAGTCATAACACTTACATGGATGAGATTTCACAATTGCTATTGATTTCTATAAAGAAAATTTTTTGTTACAAAACTGTGTGATGTAACACTTTGAACATTTTTGCCAGATAATATCAGTCCAAGGGTGGTGATTCTTCTAGTATGCCAGTAATCGCTAAAGACAAGCATAACCTTTTCAGTGAAGTGTAATGTTGGTTAGAATTTTAACTTTTCTAAGTTTCCCTTAATTTGCTTCATGGTCTCAATGGTGATAGCAACAAGTAAAACATACTATTAATTTCACTCTTGTTTCAAATTCCCTATTTTCTTCTGAAGAGTTCATAGTTATATAAATACTTCAAGAATACAGAGAAGAATGAGGTAGTGAAGGAGCTGTCAAGCAGAAAGAAGATAAAATGACTGTGTATGACCTATTCCTTCATAGGGGACATTATATGCTTTTATTTAGTGTACCTGAGGAAGTCTATTGAAAATATTAACCTCAGCCATATTTCCCTTTCTTTTTTTTCCCCTGTTTGCTACTTTGGCTTTGCCTTTTACAATTATTTTTTCTCTGTTTCTACATTATGTTTATACAGCTGCCATTAAGGCTTCTATTACTACAGGCATTCTGCTAAAAATGTAGAAACCTTCCTCAACTATTCCTGACTTCCAAAGAATAAAGGAAAATTATTTCAAATAGTGGCCCTAGACATTTTACAAATTACAAACTAGCTTTTCAGTATATAAACAACATTTTCCTTCCCTGCTTGCCTTATCCTTAAGCCACATGCAAGAACCTGGGCTTCAAGCTGGACCAAGAAATCAAGCACACACTGCTTTCTTACAGGTGAGAAGGTTCTGGTTTTGTGGGAGGAGGAAAGTGGGAGAAAAATATAATTAACTGGGTGTGATTCATAACAAGATGAAATATTTCACCTTTATGTGGTGAAAAGCATGTTAATTTTGCAGTGTTCTGGATTCTGAGTGTTTGGTAACATTACTGAAAAAGGTAGTTAGCTGTTCCCAAATTCTGTTTTCAGGACAGTGTTTGATGGGAGCTGGGCTCCTCTGCATGGGAGTGGAATGTCTCTATTGATCTAAAACTGCACTCAAGAGCAGCTCAAATTCCACTGACAGAAAATCAACAGGAATTGAAAGATGTAACCCCTGCCTACTAAGTGTGACTTTGAGGTGTTGCACTGGAGCATAGGAACATACATTTTATAATCTGGAGGTGGCTTGTTTGAAAAGAGCTTGTTTCCTTGGAAGGGAATTATGGATTAACACCAGAGCTGATTTTGTAAGATCTTCGTTGCTTTCTGGATAACAAAAGGTCAAAGCTCACCAGCAAGACTGAATTTCTTTGTCTCAGCTGATGATGGACTGGATGAGGGAAGAAACTTTGTCTTCTGCATGGAAAAGCATGCACTTGATGGTTCAAAATACCCTAAAGTGAGAGTGTGGGCTTGTAATGCCTTTAGTGAAAGAAAACTTCTTAATTCATGCTGATTAATCAGTTTAGTAGTTTCATTTGGTGGGAATTAAAAAAAAAAAAAAGAAAAAAAAAGAAGCAAAAGTGTAGTTGTCAGCTATATAAACGTGAGGAGGCTTCCAAATGCCTTCATACATACCAGCTGTATTAATGTGAGAACAGATGAAGAGTTGGGAGAAAGATTTTAACATAGACAGCTCAAACAGTAACATTTTTCATGTGGTATTTCAAGTGTGTTGTTTTATTGTTCCTTCATTTTTTGGCTTCTGTAGATTTCTTAATTGTCAGACTGCAACTGAAAGATTAACTGCAGATGCTAATGGTAATCAGATGTTTTCACGTAATTATCTACTACAGACAGACTTTGAAAAGGAAGCAGAATAGGATTGCAATGTCTGTTTACTTCAGTTTGGAGTACTAAGAATATATCCAAACAATGTATGGCAGACAATACCTTTACATTTTTTTCAGGTAGCAAGGGAAGACTTGACTATGTGAATGTACCTGGTGTCAGTTAGGTCACAAAAGGAGATTGCTCATGAACGATTATTCACATGATAATGCAAATATACTGCAAAAGGGAGGGATGGAGGCTCCATTAAGACCCCTGTACTGAAGAAGGCAGCAGGTAGACCCCATGAGAGACGGTGTTGCAGGTGCCCCAGAACCACAGGGAAAATGTCACTCATAATCTGCTCTTCATCAAAATCTGAGAATTCACATAAGAGTGAAAGGAAAAAAAAAATAGAAGTTGGCACACATCCATTAGAGATGACTTTTCAGGGAATTAGTTGTTTTAATTGCCTGGATTATTCCTTTAAACTAGCACATCTAAGAGTTAAACAGTTGGTCAGTGATTTTGGTCTCATAGAAAACAGATGTTTCAGCAGAGCACAAGGGCAGCGAAGGCAGGCTGGGGGTTTGTAAGCATCACGTTCTGCGTGGCTTGGAGAGAACCCAAGTCCACATCCTGCAGCCTGCACCCATCTGATAAGCCTTCCTCTTGGGAGTAGTTCCCCACGAAGCATGCACCAGTCTCAGCAGTCAGTGGTTGCCCTCAGGATTAGCAGAATCTTAGCATTGCATAATTCTTTCACATCTGTAACACATTTCTTCCTGCTAGCTCTATAAAAGGGAATTCCTTACTATCTATGGCAGAGGATTTGGTTTGCACCAGAAATCAGTTTCATTTGCAGTACAAAATATAGTTTTTAGCTGCTTTCAAATAAAAAGATCAAATGAGGAATGTTAATCATTATGAGCATGTAACACATCCGAAGAACTTTTTTGTCTTTATGGTCATAGGTTACAAATTACTTAATATATTAGAAGAACAATAAAGTTGGGAAGCTGGGCATAGTGAATCACCCCAAATTAGACATTAAGTGCATCATACAGGTGTGTATGAATAGGCCTGTAGTTGAGTGGTCAGGACTGTATTCAATTGCTGTAATCAGCCTGCTGGATCTTGGTGCTGGAGTGCTAGAAGGATGACTGGAGATGGTCATGGCATGTGAAGTAACAGGAACCTTGTGAGCAAATATTTCACATTAGCAAAGGGTTAGGGTAACGAGGGGATCCATGAATGACCTCAAGCTGTGAATGAGTTAGGAGATGGTGGCTCTGATTTAGCAGATCACTTTAATCACAATACACTTACTTATCTCTTCTTGCATGATGACAATTCCATGCATATTTGTAAATAGAGACAGAGTTTCTAACCCAGCCCTCTGTGGATGCATGAATGCAGTAAGTGGAGGTAGCTCAGTTGTATTCTAGTTTCCAGTCACTTTTGACCTGTTGTTTTTGAGGTAAGTTCAATATTATGGGGACTTTGAATTTAATAACATGTAGAAACACCTCATCTTTTTAAAAAGAGTCACCCTGTGTTTCTTCTGTCTCCGCACATATCCACAAGAGATAATTTCAAAATGCTGAGTAACAATTGGTGTAG
Organism: Toxostoma redivivum; assembly: GCA_013397375.1. Classification (NCBI taxonomy): domain Eukaryota; kingdom Metazoa; phylum Chordata; class Aves; order Passeriformes; family Mimidae; genus Toxostoma; species Toxostoma redivivum. The sequence continues at coordinate 168,060 of VXBI01006666.1, read as the reverse complement.
TGTCTTACTTAATGAAATCCAAAATAGGGTTAGGTTTGATTTGGCTGACAATTTCTTATGAGACTCTCTTGTATATTCTAGTGAAAACTATAGTTATTTTAGATGAAGTGCCTTAAAAAGAAGAGGCATCCAATGTTCTTTATATTGCAGCTTCACAGCAAGGTTACTGGTTTGTGTTATCTTTGGTCTAATTTTTCACCAGGTGTTTTATCACTACTTCTGGGAGATTTGTTAGTTTGATGTTGGACATGATATATTGAAGGGAAGCATTTTGCATTCCATTTGCCCCAAGCACACTTCAGTGAACAATGTAATGAAAAATTTAGTTCCGGGATTTGATTGATTTTAAAAATAATTTCTTTAAACACTTAAAAGCACTGAACATGATCCCATAAATTTTAGAAATTATGGTAGGATGGTTTTCCTACCTCTTTGCAGCCAAAATATACTAATTTGCAGTTAACTTATGATAATTCAAAATTGCAGATAAGAACACAAATAGAAGCCAAACCAGATAAGGTTGATATATTGTCATTGCTCAAGGTGAGAGAAAAGCAAAATTAAGCAATGCCATGCAAAACAAATAGGTCAAGTCCTTTCAGTTTTCACAATCAACAGTTCATCTGGTAGAGAAGCTGGAAGATATTTCTTTATCCCGAAGTACCTTTCTAAGAATAAACCATTTGGGAGGATGCAGAACTCTGCTGTAGGGTTATATTATCCTTGGAGATCTGAGTTCCTGTAACATTCTCCTGTGACTCTGGAGAATGGTATAAGCCAAATGTATTGAGCCAAGTCTGCAGTTTGGCTTCAGGTGCAGATGGTGTGACATGCAGTCAGTTTGTAAGGTAAGCATGAAAGGACCTGGTGTCAACAGATGTTCACAAATGAGGGATTTAGAGTCTGTAGTGCTATTTAGGAATCAGGCCTTGATTTAGGAGTTAACTGCAGATGTAGATAAGGAGCTTTTAAAGGGTCATGGAGTCCATATATTTCTAACCTTAAAAGTATGTGAGCTGAGGAAAAAAATTTACTGAGGTATACCCTTTATTTTTATTAATGATTAATTCCAATCATAAAAAATGGATGGAATAGGAAAAAATAGGGGTGTGAAAAGTATGAAATGACATTTTTGAGAATTTCAGTACTTAAGGACTGCACCTCTCTCCCTGCTGTCAGAGGTGATCACCAAGAAAAATTATTCCTTGCACATGGCAAGTGAAGGGAATGTAGAAAATGTGGTCAGTGTAATATAGTGGGATTCCCACCAGCTGATTTACTGCAGATATATTCCTGATACTAAATGTATTCCAAAATGGAACTGTGTTATTTGTTGGCTTGCTGAGTAGTTAGTGAATGTGTGTGCATTATTTACATATGAACATTTCTCACTGTGGTACTAATTGAAAATCTGACACACCAAAAATCCTTTTTACGCAAAGTTATAATTTGATTGCAGTATTAACTTACCTGCTTTGGAGAACAAAGCAGGGAAAAATGTGCAAAGGACATTCGGCTTAAGAATTTGATTAATATTTGAAAAGAAGCTACTTTTAAAGTGTTCTGACACTAGAAAAAATACTCCAGTTGGGGAGTATTGGAATTCAACCGATGTGTATGTAATATTTGGAATAGCATCTCCAATAAGACTACTCGACATCTCAGACAGTAAAGTATGTCTTCTACTGAATGTAATAATTTCTTACATCAGCAGTGCATCATAGTTCAATACAGAACAAAAGCTGATTCCTTACTTTTAAGGTATCTCTGTTGCAGCCTGCATACCTTGAAAAAAGTGGTAATAATAATGGAGGGAAGCTTTCAAAGGTAAAAATAATGTTATACCAAAACAAAGAGATTAAATAAAATAAGGAGTAAACTGATCTAAAGGGAAATCTTTTGCTAGAGGTGAATGCTACAGGATAGCAACTAAGGCATAAAGAGTTATTAGTCTGAAGTTATTTAAGAAATGAACGGAATGTCTGAAAGACTAAGGGACATGAAGAAATTTTTGGAGGACCTCATTTCACCTTGAGGAAAGAAGGACACAAATATTTCAATTTGCATGAAGGAACAACCCAGATGGTATACGCTGTGAATTCTGCAAGTGGTAAATTATTGGCTTGTGGCATAATAATTTAAAATGTTTCTAGGAAATTGACATTTTCCAGGCAGTATATGAGAGGCAGAAGAAATATGTATCTGGAAAACACTCGGGTTTTATTACATGACTGAACAACAGCTGAAGGAGTTGCTTGTGATTGTGAAGACTGAATCCACCTGCACCTGAGCCAGTCACCCTGCTTCACTAGAGAGTCAGTGGAGGCAAACAGGCTCACTAGAACACCATCCTCATTTCAAAGCACATGCATGTACTTTATCAGATAAACCCATACACTTGTTTGCAAAAATCCAGAGTTAGAGGAAATGAATCCAGTCATAGGTACCAATAAGTCCCTTATAATGTGTGATTTGGCTCAGTACAAGCAGCTTCAGAGACTAAGTTAGGCTCTTCAGATTTTCAGTGCACAGGACTGTTGGGCCCCCACAGCCAAAGCTGGAAAGACTGTGTTGATATTTATTCTTGTGCTTGTTCAGAGCACATTTGTGCAAGGTTGTATATGCACAAAACTGAGAAGTAGCATGGAGCTGCAGTTGTCTGGTAGGGCTGACACATGTGCACAAATGTACACTTAGCCTTTGAAGGAGCTCCTAAACTTATCTATGGAAGTCAATCATTGTCCCAAATTACCTTCCTGACTGCAAGTGAGCCCTAAGGAAACATTAAGAATACTCCCAGTCTGTTACACTACCTTGTTTGTGACTGTGAGGTTGGAAACAAGGAGAAAAGACACCTTTCTAAATCTCTTCTTGCTGTCTGTTCCTCTGATGGCAACAGTACCTAAGGCTTAGAGACTTTAACCACAGACCTGTCTGTGCATAAACAGCTCACTGACCAAGTCTATGAAACCCCTCAGTTCAGTTTAGTGTTGTCCTTTCTATCTGTTTCGTGTAACTCTGTATATTAAACTTTGTCTCATTGGGTTTTGTGTCCAGTGTTGATTACCTTCATTCACACTACGCCTGGTACTGTGTATGGTTGGTAAATCTGTATTCAACTCTCCTTGAAGCTTCTGTTCAACTCTCCAAAAGCAGCACTCTGGTGCACGCCAACATGACAAGATTTGTGGCAAACGGCAAGATGACAAAATTTGCAAGTATGTGAGATGCTGCACTTAATAAAAACAACAGAAGTCTGTGGCTGAGCAGAACAACGTGCTGGTGTTTTGACAGCTTACTGCTTTCATTTCCTCTTCAGTGTCTAAGCGCTGTTGACACCACCGTGCTTTAAAGAAAAATGCCCACAGAAGAGGTTTGTATTATGAGATTATTATTTACATGCTCAATGTTATCTATCAGATTTGTTTTCCCACCTGCTGGAGCTGATTTAGGACCCAGTGCTCTCCACCCTTTTATCTCCGTGGGGCTGCGTGCCTGCACATTGTTGGTGAAGGCAGGGGCCACCCACAGAGAGCAGCCCAGAAGGAAAATGTGCCCCTGACAGCATCCAACCCAGCAGAGGGACCTAGATGTGATACTGCAGCATCTGACTGCTCAGCTCTCCTGCACTCAATAGGATGATCACAGGGATAGTTTTTTTTTAGTTCAGGTCCACAGTTCTTATTCCCTTGCTAAGAGATTCAGGGCAATCTGTAAGTCTGCTCAATACTTCCAACCAAAATATGAAGCAGTAATCAGAATTTCAATATGTGTGTTACGGTTTAATTGGTCTGGTCAGTGTGTCTCAGGAGGTGGGAATTATTGCTTAATCCTCAGTACTAGAAGAAGGGAAGCAGAGTCAATGGGGATTAAATGTGGTAGCCAATAAAAGTCATACCCTATGAAAATATTACAATTAGAAATGAAAGATAGCCTTTCCGGATAGCTTTCCTTGAGCTCTTACAAATGTTTAGACAGCCTAATCTAACCACATATTTAGAACAGCTATTTTCAGAGAGACCCTTGTGAACTGTGCTGTTAGTTAGCATTCTTGGCCCAGGTTAGCAATGGAAAATATTTCTTATCTGATTTGGCTGTATTTATAAGTGAAAGACATGTAAGATGTATTATGGCTTTTGAAATATTTTTGATTTACAAAAAATAACAGTGTTCCCAATCTATCAAAAAAATTGCCTGTGAACATTTATGTAATTGTCTTTGATACTACACTGCAAATCTTTTGTAAGCAATTTATGTATAAAGAGCAACATCTTTTACATATGTAATCTATCTTTATATAGCTAGCTTTCCCCCTTTTTTATAAACTGACTTCAGTGTCTGGGACTATAGACAAAGCTCTGTCATTTAACCATGAAGACAGCAATTGACAGTCCAGCAATGGGCCATAGAAACTACATTTTTGTGTAAACTGAAATGATCTTTCATATCACAATATTGCTGTTTCCAGCCATCCCTTTGAAAAGTGAGGAAAGGAAAAATTATCTCATATAAAGCCAAAAGTTCAATATTTTGGCAAAGTTGTACTAAAAATGTGCAACTTAGAATTCTCAGAAAGGACAGGAGAAAATAAATTCTTCAAGGAGTATATATGCCCTTTATGAAAAGGGCACTCTTGATATATTCAAATTTCAGATTACTAGATTAAAAAAATCCTATATGTGGCTTTGAAAAATGGTATTTAGTGTTTAAATGGAGACAGACTGACAGTGAAGATGGATAGTCCATGCAACAGCAAAAGGTTTTGGGCCATCCTGTATATCCAGTGTTTGAGAAAAAGCTGGTTGCACATACCTGTCTTAAAAGTAAAGAGAAAATAGCCTTCTTCCAGTCAATACTAAGAAAGAGTGAATCTGAATGTATTCAAGGGAAAAAAACCTTCTTGTAAGGATTTTAAATGGATTGTAAGAGTAACATAAATATTTCTGAGCAAAAAACTAAAATTCAGAAGTGTTTAGAAAGAACTTACAGCCTGGTTCCTGTATTTATTTTCTTATTTAAATGTCTGTTATATTCAAAGATCCTGATGATGCTAAACAAAAACTTGGATTTCACGATAGTGTATTGACTGACAATGACTGCTCAGTTTGAGGACAAGGTATTTCTGCCCTAATGATTGCAGTCTGAAGGACATTTCTGCATAAGATTTAAGATGAGGGTTGCTGACATTGTTGCCATAAGCCACAACTATTGGTTCATCACCTTCCTGACACCTCCTTGCAGTCTTTGAAGTATAAATTTATAAACCTACTTTCAGTATTTTTGATCAGAAAGCTCCTAAATATTTCATAATGGTCGTGTCTTTCATAAATTGGTGACATTTTTCTTAATTTTTATGACACACATCAATCCTTCAGCCTCTGCATTAATTTTAAAGTTGGAATTGTAAAGGGGACCTTTTCTTTGACATCATCAGGATTAGTTTCACCTGGACTGATCATTCCTTTTAAATGTCTTTTGCCATTATAAAAATCTAACTATCCCAGAACAAAGTCCCTTTTCCCAAAAATAGGACAAAAGGACAACAATAATAGGTCTGTAGTTACACTTAGCATGCTAACTATTTTCCACATGAGTTTCTTTTGTGTCTGGGTTACTTTTCCAGCCTTGGGGATCTTCTGTGAGACTGTAACAGGGAAACAGTGTCTCTTTGGAGAAGCAAAGTAGACAGCCTCAGTTAGTCATTATGATTATCCATGAATCTACATCATGATGGGATCCTCTCACCCTCTGTCTCATCTGATCTTCTGCTGTGCTCTGCTTCTCTTTATGCTGAGTGCTCCTTACTGTAGACAGAAAAATGGTGGGTGGGGTGTTATGGATGGCACAGAAATATTCTGACTGTGAAGTCCAGCTTGGCAGAAAGAGTCCTGAATAATTTTCTATTGAAACGTGTTTACTGTATTTGCTTTTGTCCCTCAATGGCAGAAGATAATTAAAATCAGGAAAGTATCATCAAGTATCCTTGCTTGTATCAAAAGCCAGTAAAGATTCAGATCTGCCCAGAACAAAGCACATGTAATAACACATATTTTATAAGCCTCAGGTAGTAATATGAGTAATAATCCTTGGACTATTTGTAGGATTTTGGAGAAAAGAAGAACAGGCTCTCTCCCTGAGGACAAGACACTTGTGTCCAGCGTGCTTCAGGCCACCCCATCAGGATTGAGAGTAGCTTGTCTGAATCTGGGCTGGAGCATTTGGCCAGATGTCTCCTCTAAGCTCCATGTGATGTTCCTGTGGCTTTAAGTAACAATTATCCCTTTTTAAAGACTTTTTAAACATTATTATCCTTAATGACTTAATTATTAGATCACAATTATGCATGAACCATGCCTTAGGGCATGGCAGGAAGACACTTGTGCATGTTTGAAGAAGCAAAGCCTGCCTGTAAAGCTCTGTGTGAGGGGAATCAGGGAATCCCCTTGCTTCAGCCTTGGAAAGAGATCTCTGGAATGATCTATTGCCAGAACCATCCTTGGGTGTTGCCTTGGAGTGAGCTGACTGGAGTGGTCCTAAAAAGGACCATGGAGCAAGGTAGCCATGACTTATAGCAGAGGAGCAGAGATCCAACACTCAAAACTCTGCCTCTCTTATATTTAACAGTCTAGAGATATTCTTAGTTTCCAGTCAATACTGAAAGAATAAATTGATTAAAACCTGCTTACTGGATTAAAATCTACTTTTTTAGTGTCTTTTATGGAGCCTGAAAAGACTCTTTAAAATCATGTCTGCTTGAAGGCTGTTACTGAAGATTTTCTGTCAAACTGAAGGGATCAGAACAGCTAGAATTGACTATTTAGGTACATTTAGGTAGAGCACATCCTGGGGCCTTTTTTCAGTGTTTTAAAACTTGTTGAAAATTTGATATTAAGTTAACTATTACTGTTTTTAACATGTTACAGCAGCAATCTATTCCCAGAGAGCTTTTGAGTAATTAAGGTTTAATTTCCTTTGGACTCATTTCTGCCTGTTTTCTTTGCTATTTTTTTTCTTTAAATAAGTAACTCCTGTTTCAGTATCTAAATAGTGTTCACCTTTTTTTTATTGGAAATTTTCCTATAAATTTTTTCCACTGTGCTTAAAGAATAATACCACAGTTGATATGGACTTAAGAATAAATATCTCAATATTTCACTTGGTTCTTGTCTTTCCCCTTTTCTTTGAAGCAGCACAGGTTTGCTTTCTGTTCCCTGGCTGCCCTCCTGAACCTAGAAGATTTTGTTATGAATACCCTGGCCAAAAGGCAGTGCTGGAGGCTTGAGTTCACGGTATATTCATCAAATACCAACAAGAGGGTAATTCCCAGATGAATAAGCAGGGCTCTCAGAGCTCTTGTGACATTATAAAAGACTGGTTAAAACCTTACAGTTTACATGGCCAAGTGAACTGTCCTCCTCTACACCACTGCTTCTGGTGGGGGATCCATCAGCTTTCTGTCAGCTGAACAGAAGTGCAGACTCCTACACTTGTGAGCAGATGTGGGGACAGCAGTTTCATCCATAGAAAAATAAGTGTGCATTGGGTGTGACCAGCAAGCTCCAAGATGAATGAATGAGTGACTGTCAGGGCACTCTGAGCTGCTTCAGGACACCTCCTGTCCTTTGAGAAGCCTTGATGGCCCCTGGTCTTCTGAACCCTGATGTGTCTGCAGTGGATGGGCATGAGAGATAAGCAGTTTGCTCCACACAGGTGACTGGCCAGGTGATGGTGGATCTGAAATGTTCATTAGATCCTGTATGCAGCAGGGCTGGAGCAGCACTAACAATATGGGGATGAAAACTCTGTAGAAGAGTCAGTTAGCCAGGTCATCTTTTATTTTGTCTTCAATGGGAAATACACAGGGTGAGACTGACAAATTGTGTTTATGCTTACACATTATTGATAGCAATAGGATGTAATAAAAAATAGGAAATGGTAGGTTTCTTGTAAAAACACAGAACTGCTTTTGTGTTTTAAGTGTCAAAAAATCATCCTATTAGAGCTAGAGATGAGCTTTGCAATATACACACTTTGAAGCACACATTTTCTTATCTAAACATTCAACAGAAATCTCATCTATTCTCCCCTGCTGATGTCAGGGAGCTGATTTGTCCATTTATTGCCCTAGTATCTGTGAGTGTCAAAGAAGCAAAACAAAATGTAAATAATACCCACTTCATCTTCAATAAAACCAGAAGGGTTTTATTTTCCTATTACTGAGCTGTTGTTACTCTAAACTGTCCTCAGATAAGTCCTGAAATTAACTTTCAGTGCTTTGCTATAGCTGTGTGCACATTTTTGGGTGTTCCCTGCAAGGAGAATTACGCTAAACCCTCTACTGGTTCTCTGACCATCTGCTATGTATGTATATATTATTCCAAGGATGTGACTTCAGGGTGCTTCAGAAATAAGTAGGGAAATCACCTGTGGAAAATAAAGCTATAAATCCCTTTATTATCAACTCCTTGCTGTCCTACTTCCCACAATGTCATTTCAGTTATCCTTAGACTTGTAATAATTTTTTCTGCCTCTGAACATTTTAACTTCTACTTCTCTGCCTGATTTCTCTGATCATTTAGTAGCCTTTATTTATGAAAATATCTATATGAGGAGCAGAAGCCTCTGTTTAGGAGAAATTCTGGGCAAAGACAGTTGTTCCCAAGACTTTTTAATGCTGAAAGGTCCTGCAAAAAGCTGCTTTGTGTACAATGAATAGAAAGAGGCAGGGAGGTGACTACAGGTATTTTTAAGCTGTCTTGTATGGGGCTTAGCCTTGGAGTTCCTTGCTGGCCTTGAGGGGCAGGATGTTTTTCACAGTATGCTCTGGCTGCACCCACTGGGTCAAGAGTCTGGGACTCTGGCACAGAAACTGTTCCCAGAGGGCTGTTTCTTCTTATTTCAAGGCCACATCTCCCTGACAGGACATCAGAATTAGGAAGCAAGAAACATCTGAGCCCTGGAATTTGGCCAGACATTTGAACTTGAGGTATTCTGTATTGCATTTAACCAAGAACTTTTTTAAAGCAGACTGGATATGATTATAAAGTCCAGAAAAAGGCCAAAAGCTAATTGTAAGTAGATATGACTCTAAGTAGATATGACTCTGAGACTATTTATATTGTTCTGTTCTGATACACAAAGTTACACCTACAGTTCCACCAGCTGCTTATGGGAGCCTCTGGAAAATTCTATCCTGGTGTCTGAAGTGCAAAGATGAAACTAATCTTACATTTCCCACTCCTGTCACAAAGCCTGCCTTACCTCGCAGAAGTGTTGTGATGAGATGGATGAAGCTCTCCAGGAGCACTTGAAGGTGATCATGTGGTAACAACTGCTTCAAAAAAATGTTCTTGCACAAATTTGCTTTAATTCTCCAGTCCCATAACATATAGTTGTTTCTTGACCTCTGAGAATGCAATAGTCACTAGAATAATTGAGTGTTTTCTCATGTAAAAGATGTTTCCTTGATGTCTTGTAGCTGCTCTTCTGCCACCATCCATTCTAAAGTCACTTGAATTATATTGCTGGAAAACTCTACTGGATGAGGAGAAAGTGTTTGAAGTACAAGCTGTAATGTTGCTCTGCCGTGTGGACTTGCTCAAGACGTTACCAGAGACTGCAAGGTTAAGGATGGTGGTATCACCTGCAGTCACATTTTTCTCTTGAGAAATTCTGGGCTTGATGTGAACAGTGCAATAAATGTGTATGCAGTTACACAAGTTGGTGCAAGCTGTGCATACCTTAATTCCCTGGGTAATTTAGCAACAGTGCCACGTGTGCTGGAGAAAATGAGAATGTATTATTAATTTCTTCCTTATGAGAACCTATGAGTTCATCTGCTTTGCTTGCAACACCTTCAGGATTCAGTAATCTGGATATTGACTGTGCTTTGCAGTTACCCTTCCCTTTCTTACTGTACAGTAGCTGAGGATGAAACCTCCGACTGAATGTAGCCATTGAACTCTGGATGTTGAATCCATCCTTGGTAACTGCATCCTGCCTTGGCATTGTGAACTGTTTCAGAGCTGACTTGAACAGGCAGTGATCCTCAGATGTAGCTGGACACCAGCCAGTGCTTCACAGTCAGTCTGGAGGCAAGGGCCTGGCTGCAGTCAGTGGTAGGTGTGAAGGATATCATCTGGTCAGAGTTCCTCCTCTCCTCCCTCCTCTCTCCTGTTTCACCTATTCCCTACCTCCCCACCTTTTCCTTCTCCTTAACTGCAGGACCTGTTTTATCCTTATGTTCAGCTTCTTCCACTTCTCTGTAGAAAGAAATGAGAACTTATAAAATAACAAGTGAAATAAATGCTTATGAAAGCTATCACACACCTTTGTAATTAAAGTCTGATTATTGTTTCAGTTGTGCCCTCATTAACAGGTATGTAAACACAGATGGATGTGAAGACAAGCAGACACAGAGCTCCCATTATTGAAGATAAATATGAATAACAGGAACCCACAGAGAGCTCTTGCTTTCTGATCAGGTATCTCTATGTAGGTTAGACTTCTAAGAAGTTGGAGTTACAAACAGACACAAAGGAAGCACTGAAACAAAAGAAGCACAAATTTCTTCATACTTGATATAAAACTGTTGCTCAGCAAAGCATGAATTAATAATAATAAAAATTATCAATAAATAAATAAATTCCATGCTTTAGTGAAGGGTAACAAGGCAGCTGTGCTCTTCATGAGGTTGAGGCAGAGCCTGTTCAAAAACAGAGCAGCTACACATCTCCCAAAAGTTCAACAAACAGTGTTTGTTGGTGATTTGTATCTGCCTTTTGCTGACAGCGCTCCTCCATTAGCAAGGGTGTCCCTGCCTGGAGCCAGGGGATGCTGTGGGGAGCTGGGACTGTGCCTGCCCTTCAGCCAAGGTGTGTTTGCAGCCTGTGCAGACATTCCCTGCTGAACTTTCAGCCAGCTAGATGAAGCTATGGATAGCAGTTTAGCCACTGCAGCCTGGAGTACAGTAGAGGCACCCAGTGGGATTTCCCCTCTTCCCTGGCTGGTTTTGCATCCTGCTGTGAGCTCCAGGTTTGCTGCAGCAAGGAGACAATTAAATTACCTAATTTAAGGGCAACTGAAGAATAACCCGAGGAGATGAAGCAGTGTTGTGGCTGGTGAGAGGGATGGCTCTGGCTCAGTGGTGCTGTCCCCATTACTCCACTAGCCCAGCTTTGGTAGAGTCTTCTCTGAATCTGAGATTCTATGCATGGGATTTTGCTTTTCTTTTTCCCCCCTAAATTCTATCAATCCAGCTTAGCATTAGTGTAATATTTCAAGCATTATGCTATTTCACAGAAATTTCTGATGACCGTAGCCATTTTAATAAATGCTGCTGTATTTTAAAAAGATGTTTTTAATTTAATAATTACTTGATAATTAGTTTAATAGTGTATGCTAATTGACCGGAGTGCCATATAACTGCTATGTCATGAGTGCTTTATTAAATCTAAGTTAGATCCTTGTTTGCAGTATTTTATAAACTGTGCCAATTTTTCTTTCTCTATGTAGTTTTCAAGAAAACAAGTTCCTCTGTGTATGGATTAATTAGAGGGAATTACAGATCTGCTTATAGAATCGTCTTGAAAATACTTAATGACCTTCATTGGGAATTATGTTATTCTGAACTTTGTGCCATCTTGAAACTTCCAATGGTGTGGAGTTTTCAAGTCTGAAGTAGCTGGTGAAACAATATTTTATTTGAAGTAAAGGCTATGAACTGCCTTTATTTATCTCCAATTTCAACATTGCAAACTGATCTATTAAATTGGAATTTATTTAGGGCATATCCTCACAAACCTTCCCTGATCTGAGTAGTCCTATTGATTTATGGCTTGCTCTTGTATTAAAAGCCTGAAATATCTTCCTTTGGTGTTTTGTTACATTTTTACAAATGAAGATTTTGTTTGTTTGTTTGTTTGTTTGTTTGAGGTGTTCCCTTTTAGTTTTTTCTGGCTAATTGTGACACTAGTATGGGTCTATCTGGAGGGCTAAGTCCTTATCAGATTACTGAAGAATTTATTGTCTCACCTGAAGGGTTTTCAGCTTGAAGAACAGGAGTTGCTCAGCATAGTCAGGAAATCCTTCTGTTCCTTGGGTGTGCATGCGTGCAAGAAATGCACACATTAAATATGGTGCTGGTTTTTTAGTTTTAATCATCTGTACTGGCCTTTTTTCTCTTTATGTGCTGTGAAGTCCAATTATAGAACCCTCAATGTATCATGATGAAGAGTTCTAGTAAATAAACTGCACTTGGTCTGCATAGCCTATCATAAAAGCACCAAGAAATGATGATTAATCCATTCATTTACCAAGTTCTGGGTCATTTACATTTTCTTTTCCATCACAAGAACAGAGAATAGCAATCAGTGTTTCAGGGTTTCTGTGCAATGTGTGTGAGACTATTACTTTGGAAGAAAGACTCCTACTTCAAATGTTATTGAAAAAATCATACATAATGCTTGTAGATGAATAGATTTAAAGTTCATCTATTTCAGACATCAGTGTTGATCAATATTAGAAATAGACTTAACTAAATAAAATTTTTAAGCTCTTCTTGCAAAGAGCTGACTTGTTGCCACAATATTAATGTATTAGCTGCCTACCCAAAGGTAGCTAAATGTTTGAAATTTCAGTTCATTATTTAGTGTGGCTGATGTCTGTGGAGCTAATTATTCAGTTATAAAAGTAATTTAAATAGTCATATATATTTTATTTAAGCCCCTTTTTAGACACTGTTAGATTTTAAAAGATGTACAAACCCCAAACCCTGCACAGAACTGAGCAGGTGGTTCTACAACAACTGTAAAAGAAGAAACTAGGGTGTGTGTATTGTTAACTTATGTTCATAAATTAAATTAAAACAGAGGTGTCTGGCCAGAGAGCAAGTCTGTTCACTGCTGTTGCAGGCACTCTGCAATATAATCTCACCATACTTCTGAGCTTCGAGCTCCAACACAGAAATATTTAAATTGTTGTCAAACACTAGGCAGGAAAAATCATAAGAAAGCTGTGTAAGGAGCAGAGCTGAGCTGGTGCTGAAAGGAGAACTGATTGTTATCCAGAATTGAGGCGAGAGACAAGAACTACAGGGAATAGGATGAGCACAGTGATTCAGATGGTGAAAGCAGCTTCCCAGAAATTCATTATCTGAGTTGCTCTGCTGTCCTATCAGCTGGTTTCTCTTGCATTGCCTTTGCTTTCACCAACAGCTTTGCCCCTGCTTTAGAGTCCCCTGCACTTAACAAGAGGTGTTTTCTTTATCTGCTAGTCTTTGTGTCTGACTCCTAAGGGAGAGACTAGGTACTTTTTGTGTTCTGCCTGCAGGGTCTAACTTGTGTATAAACGAGGTCGATTCAGTGCCTGAGGGTCAGTTCAGTCTTCCTGCCAAAAAGCCCCCTGAAGTCAGAGGTGGGTGACCTTTTCTGATGAATGGTTTGCTTTGAGAAAGATGCCCGGTCTTTCCAAAGATATTTGTAATTCAGAGCTGAATTTGGTAACTAACAGCAATTACAACATACAGAAAATACTACTGAGATGTTTCCCTCCAACATTTCCAAACCAAATAGCCTTAATTTGCTAATGCTTAGAGTCCCGTAAGGGCAGTTTGTGGGCATTTGGCTGCAGCCCTACCAGGGAACAGGGCAGCTCATCCCTGAGCTGTGCTGGACACAGGCTGTGGAAGGATCCCACTCACCAGGTTTGAGCAGTGAAGGCACATACTGCTTCCTGATTCTCCCGTGGTTCCAGCTCTGTGCTCCAAATGACCCCAGAAACGAGGGGTGAGTATGGGCAGACACTGCCTCCAGTTAACTGCAGGTCGATGGAAAGTTATTTTCATGTAGTCCTGAGCCTACAGAGGTTATTTTTGGTTGGATCCCTTACTCGGAAGCTGTGCATCCGAGGCTGAGGCATATCCATTTCTTTTAGCAGCTTTCAGCTCCTGCAAGGAGATGGATATTAGTATCAGAAGCAAACAAGAGACATTAAATGAGGTCAAGGTGACTGTACTTCAGTGCTAGATAACACAATAATTTAAAATTATGAATGAAATCGTTAAAGAATTTTAATCATAACCTACAGTACCGACACAGGATGACCCTCATAGCATGGGGTGTGCAAAACTGTGTGAATATCTCTGGCAGCAGGGGAGGTATGAGGGGGAGCAGCAGGTACACTGACAAAGCAGCTTTTTCACTCTCATTTCCAAGAGGTGAAATTCCTGCTGTCCTTATACTAGCCAGTGTGGGATGAGTGGGGGAAGAAGCAAAAAAATGAGAAATAGGTTGCTTTCACAAAACAAGTGGGAAAGTCAAAACTAAAAAATAATAGAGACACATACGTTTTTTTCAAAACCTAATAACAGTTAACAGACAACAACTGGAAAGACTGGATTAAAATATTTTTCTTGCTAAGGTCCATTTGTGGTGAATACTGAAGAAGAAATTATTCAACCTAACGGTAGGTAGAGAAGTGTAACTTGTTTGGACATCAGAGGTAGGAAACCAGGACTCTGAAGTATTATGTAGTTGACTGTTTTATGTTAACTGTGGAGTCTGATTCCAACCAGTAAAACATGTGATAGTGGAACTAGTCTCCTGAACACAATATATATGAGTACAGCAATGTAGATTTAATATGCATAATTATTGGAGTCTTTGTCCCTGCTATCATTTTAAATTATTGATCTCTGTTTTAAAATCTCTGTTTTAAGCTGCAGAAATATACAGAGAAAATACTTATCTTGGAGCAGAAATGCTGGTTGTGTTTTGTTGCAATAAAAGGAGATTTTGTCCTTTTATATATGTAGCTTCATGAGCTTTCTTTTAAAAATTCAAAATCTTGTTTGCTGTCAGAGATAGTTCTTAACTTTGCTTTTTAAACTTTATTCAGAAACCCCTATGACACGTAAGACAGAACACATGAAAGAAAGTCAGTCTTTCTCTTTTCTTTTCCTCCCTCTTTTTTTTTTTTTCATAGAAGTAACATAAAAAATGTGTGTGGTGTAAGAACGTGTGCTGAAGTTTCATGTTTCAGGTAATCTTCTTGAAAATAATGGGAGTCTAGATTGCATCAGTTAGTTTAAAAAGTGCTATGCTATTGGTAGGAAGAAAATGGGATTTGAGCCAAAATTTGCCTGTGTTGCTGCCAAAGTCTGTATCAGATTTAAGACACATGCTTCTGCAAGCTTCCATGAAGGTTGTGAAAAAAGTTTTCATACAGAGTTGGATTACAGCTCTCGGCTCAAAGCACTGGCCATTACTCTACCATCTTAAAAGCCTGCTGTAACACAGAGCACAGGATCGAGCAGATTTCTTACATTTTCTGGACCACAGATGGATTTTGAATGTCTCTTTGTGTCTTGATGGAAGATATATTTACTTCATGAACTGGAATCCATACCTGATTGCTTGTGAGTGTGTGTGTGTATACATACAGATATATATCTACTTTAAATCTTATCATGATTTTATTTCAAGTGTATCTAAGATCTGCTCCAAGAAATTACATTCTCTAGAGGAACTTACAATTGTTTAGAGCAGCAAAGAGACAGATATTTACTCTCAGATGTTGGAATCCTTTGTGAGTTAATGAGAGAAATTCTGGAAGCTTTTCTGTGTTGGTGGTAGAGAAATGCCTTTTGAAACAGACACTTCCAGCTGTACGACAACGACTGCGTAGTAACCTGTGGATTTTAAACATCAGAATGTACAAACCGTGGGCAACTGTGAATATTTTCATAGTTTCTTTTCTACATCTGCTGCAAGGATCTGACTATGAGAATGGATCTGTGAAGGTAAGTGAACTTTATTTACTATGATTCTTAATAATACAAATTTCCAGAATTAGCTACATTTAATGTGCAAGGTAGTGGGTTTATTGCTGTTTTGGTAATGGGTTGTTGTTTTTTTTCTTTGGTGATGGTTTAGTTGCAGAGATTTTTAGCAACAATAGAGGGAAATTAATCTACAAGGAATTTAAATCTATATTATCTATTTAATATTTTATTAATTTTTTTACTAGTTATTAAGTACTTGTTGTATACTTTGTTCTTGAGTTAAAATTTTAGTTTCAGTCATGCAAAAATAAAAGAAAAATTTGAAAAAGAAGCATGAGTCAGAGTATTTAGAATATTTGGTAAATACACTTTATTATTTCAGGTATTTATAATAGTAGGAATTAGTATCCTGGCATTGAAATTTTCCCTGTAAAAACACGTGTTCATCAGTTGTTCATTTATTTGCCAGATATCAGAGAAGCATTTTTCTTTTCCTTCATTAGAAAAAGTTATATAGGATTTTAAAATAAACAGCAACTAGTAATAATAGAGCACATTGCCTGGAAATTAACTTTTCTTCTGAATATAGTACATGAAACAAAATTTAAGCTGAAGCCTCACCATGAGAGTAGGATTTTTCAGATCTGACTCTGAGACAATGTGAGAACATCCAGGACAATCATTTAGAAAAATCAGAACAAAAACTGGAACAAGTTTCTACACATTCAGTCTGTCCAAAAATGATTAATTCAGTGTGTGGTCCAGAACAAATTATTTGTTTTTCACTAGCAGAGCAAAACAAGCTAATATGTTTGTTTTCACTTCAGAAAACCTCCTGCTTGCAAGCGATGACACTAGTCTGTGAGCCTGCTGCATGCTGACCTGTGCTTTAGAGCAGAAATGCTAAGTTGTGCCTAATTGCAGCCTGCTGTTGCCAGCCCAATAAGTGGTGAGCAGTGTGTGCCTCAGGATGACTGATGCCTGCTGACTGCTCACAAGCTGCTAATTTACAACCTCAGCAATCAATTCTTTGAAGGCATTAGGACCAGAGTAATAAGGCTTGTTTAATACATCAATTTGTGCACTGCATGACAAATCACTTTATTTAAACCAGAACATGCTTTCTAATACAGAATAGTAACCATTTTATAATTGGCATGGCTGATAATTCTGTCCGCATGTGGGACACAAGTTTATTCAGCACAATAGTAAAACCACTAGAAAGCCCTTTGATTGTGACCTTTGACTCCATGTCCACTTTGCCTAGAGTAAATGTAAGAGATCTTCTTGCTAGCTTATAACTGACTTGCAGTTCATTCACTGTGATAGGATTGTCCATCCAACATAGGTACAACTATGATTATTTTCATTAAAATTTGGTTACCACCATCAAGCAGCCAGCATAGCCACAGGCTACTGTTCTTGAAACAATTCACTGAGAGTTTCCAAGATTATCCTAAAGGAATCTTATGGGTCACACTCAAAAAGGTTTCACACTCAAATGCTGTATTTCACTTGCATTGGCTGCTGATTGCCAAAAGGAAAAGACCGGCTTTCTGCTTGTTCTTTTGGTATAGACAGAGGGTTTTGGCTAAACCATTTGTTTTTCTTCTAATGTTTTACATACAGTATTAGCTTTCTGGATTGTTTTCTCCTGTATGACCTGTGGTCTTCTGTGCGTGTACATATGTGGAAATACATCACAAAGCATCCTTCATCTCACAGTGTTGGATGGCACACAGGGTTATGACTACTTTTACCATTTGCACCTCAAATTGAGTTTGCAGTACACAGAAATGATGTATTGCATTCACCTACCCTATCTTATTTTTTCAAAGTTCTTAAAGATCATCAGCAGCATTGCCTGGATAAAACCCCAGAAGGTCAGGATGCAGGTAATACCCAACTAATGAGACCTAGGCAGGGTTAAGCACCAACAAGCTGTTCTGCCCCCTGCTATATGAATCCAAGTGAGGCGAACTCTGTCCAGGACACCTGAAATTTTAAACCTGTTTATGCTTTAAACCATCAGGTGGTGTCAGTGTGGCATCATGCACAGGGTTTCAGGGGGCTAAGGGTTTAAATACTCTCTTTTGCCCCTTCAAATATCCTCATTAAAGGCATGAGTGTTAAAAAGCTTATGTACAAGCTGCTATGATCCAGCATCTCCATGACAGCTGGCTTTTCCTAACATTTCAAAAACTCCATCCTCTTCTGAGCACATGAATCCCTTTTCCCCACCATGTACATGTATTCCTTGCCTGGCAGAGCTCTTCCTTTGCCTCTCTATTCCCAACCTGTTTTACTCCCAGCACTTGACCTGTTCAGTTGTCCAACTGGTCTCTTTTTTGTGCTATTCATGTGCCACCCTCCTTCCCACTCACTTCCTCCTGGATGGGGACGTCCTTCTCTTGCAGACCCTCAGGAGTTTTGTCCAAGCTCCTCAGGCACTTTTGTTTTCCAGTCATATCTGACCATGGTTCCCCCTTCCCTTTTCCATCCATAGCTTCCTTCTTTGTCCCTGTGTTTTTAACTGCCCCAGCTTTCCTTTTCCTAACCCATTTCTTGTCTCTCCAAAGATGATCTCAGCCTCCTTGGCCAGGTCTTGCCCTCCTCCATGAGTATTCACCTCCTTCCCTTCCTACAGGCAAATCCAGCAGCTTCTTGTCCCTGGATGCTGGACCCCTGAGGCCTGAGGGGATAGAAGGGCAGGTCCTGTGCTCTCAGCCCCATGGGTGGCCTGCACCCATGTCCTGCTCTGCTCCCAGATGGACTGGAACCAGCACAGAACCTGACAGCTGCAAAGCCCTGGGAGGGCTATGCTGCAGCTCTTGGAGGCTTTCACATCTGCGTGGATTTTTTTCAAAGATATCAGTAGACACATCTGAGCCAGAAGAAAAGGTTCCTCAGGTCTCAAAAATTCACATCTTTGATTCATAGTAGGGAAACAGAAAAATTTTTTGCATGGATAAAGGAGGAGCTTCATCCTCCACTGTGGTCAAACCATTTTGACAGAGGAAAGCAAAAAAATTATTAAAACAATTTTGAGGCAGACATGTGGTATGGAAAGTTTCAGCCTGAACATTGAATGTCTGGCAGTCAGAAGAACAACTGGAGCACGGGCTCATGGTGGGAAGCAGTGGGCAGCCTCAGGCAGGGCCAGCACAGTCTCACAGGTGTCCAACAGGGCTTGGCTCCAGAGCTGAAATGATGTCAAAGCTGGCCCTTGCCCTCCAGTGGCTTGGTTCAGGATGCCAACCTAACATATGAAGTCCTCATGGAAGAATTAGATTTCCACGTGTATTTTTTGAAGACTGAGAATTATTTTTAAGGGTTTTTTTCATCAGGAAATGCTTTAAAAATTCCTTATTGAAGTTCTTGTCCCAGCAGTCTCTTACGTTTTGGAACCACTCAGCTAGAGAACTGCAAATTTCACTGTCTCTTTTTCTGTCTCTCCCCCTCAAATTTTTCCTCTCCTAGAGCAGCAACAGACATAAACTACTTTTTCCAGAATTTTAAAATTAGATGTGAAGCGCTATGTCCTATATTCATCAGAGCTGAGGCAAACTTTTAGCCAAGAAAAGCCAACAATCCATCAGAGCTGCTTCTGCCTTCCAACACTAAAACTGCCTCTCTAATGAGGCTGTGAGTTTTGATCTCAGAGAATTAAAATCTCATTGCTTTCCTCCTCAATTCTGCTACTTCACATTATTAATAAAGTGTTGGGGGACAGGCTAGAGAAAGGAACAGCTGATCACTTCCAAATTAAACAGACTCAGAGCCTTTTCCTTTTGCAGAGGTGTTGTCTCCATGTTGAGCCCTCTTTTGGTTTTGTTAGAGAGAAGCCCGCAGTGGACAGGCCAGAGGAGAGTCCCTGAACTATAAAGCTGCTTTCTGATCAGAACACCGAGAGGTTAGGTGGGCTCAGCTGGCAGGTAAACATGGCTGTTCTCTGTTACATGTGCTCCTTTTCCACAGCTAAATCTTTTTTACTTCTGCACTAAACATTGTTAAAGCCTTGAGTGGTTGTTCTTGCTCAAACAGATCTTCTTAATCTCCTGCTGTCACTGTGCTGGAAGCCCCTTCCCAAACACAGCTGGTGCATAGTCCTTGTCCACTGGTGAGAGTGGAGCAGCACCTCCCCATCCTCCTGAGAACCTGGACCACCTAAGTGGAGAAGACCTTGCCCTTGGGAAGGCATGGAAATACAGGAGAGCCATCACACCAAGGGCAGAGGAAATCAGGGAGCTCTTTACATCTCCTTTCCGAGAAGCAGCTGCAGTCTGTCTGTCTGTACAGCTCAAACGGAGCTCTGGGAGGAAACCTGAGCAGCACAGCTGCCTGTAAGCTTTTGTCTCTGAAATTATAACTGACACTGTTTTGCAGATAGATCTACCCAGCTTTCTAAATGCTGCTTACAAATGTTGCTCAGTTTCTAGAAAAGTTAGATTCTAACAAATCTTTCGTGTCATGGGATCTCTTCCTCAAAGGCAACTCCTGAAATTCCAGCAAAGTGCTCAACTGCTAGAAAAAGCAACTTGAAATGTCATTGGGAACAATTTCTCTGTTTAAACCAGGCTTTTTATCCTCAAATCCAGCTTCCTTTCAAAGTTAGGAAACACTTCTAAACAAATATTATGAGATTGCGGTTTCCAGAAGTAGTTCGTTCTCCCAGTTTTGTCTGCTGCTTTTGATTGTCTGTGATTGCCATCTCTGATAGGCACAATGAGCCAAAAATGTGTGAAAATATACTTACAGCGTTCCTGCAGAAATGATTGTGTTTTTCCTTCAGAAGTGAGAAGCTATCAGGGAATTTGTGAGGAAAGCCAATTTGTTCTGACTTATCTGCTGCTGTCTTGACAAGGTGCACTGAAGGCAAACAGAACAACCCTGTATTATTATCATGCCACACAGCATCCATCCTTGGCTCTTATCAATTTGGAAAAGCAACTACTAACACCATCCTACTTTATCAAGAACAGTTCTCACTCATAAGAAATAGCAAAAAAATCCCTCCCAACTGCTGATCCAATCCAGTCCATCTCAGCTAGGATTTTAATGTCTGAGGATAGAGCAGAGTTTGGAAAAATACACCAGGCCATATAGATTAATCAGATGCAGCATTTGAGAAATCCAATTATCAGATGTTTGAAATTGAGCACTAATTAAACTTTGCCATCAGTTGTAGCTCACATCTGAAAGTCTGTGAAACCAAGGGGAGGCAAGAAGGCAGGTTCAGAGGGCAGTGGGCCATCTTTTTGTTAATTAGTGGTTTGAAAGCAACCAAAACAAGCCACCAGCTCAGGCGCAGTAATTGTTGTTTGTTTCTGTTTTCTGCAGCTTGCTGGTGCTTTCTCCCCACAGGCATTGGTGCTGTGTGGTGGTATCAATGTAGGCTCCCACAGGAGGCAAGCAGAGAAAAGATCTGCCTGAAATCAGGAAAAAAACTGGTGCAAACTCTGGCTTGTGAGACCCTTGCCATGATGTCTGCAGTTTTTGTTCTGATCAACACTGCCGCTATTCCAGATAAGGTTTACTTGTGTCTTATCTCCAGTGGACACCCTACTGGCATTTGGGAAAAATAAATAAGGTACAGTTGTTGTAGGTGATAACTCATTTATTCTCATTCCAACTAAAAAATACTTGTACAATAGTTTTTATAGTTATCACACAGTGGGATCTGTGATTCTTTTAAGCCTTTCTCTAAGGGCGAGTAAGTCTGGTTATAAAACTGGCCTTTGCCCTTTCTTGGACTTGGCTTTGAGACCATAGTCCTGAGGGGGAAAAATGACCTGAGCTGTGCTACTGCAAGGTAGTAAATCTGATACGGTAACATTCCTTCAGAAACACTTACTCCTGAGAAATTTCTTATTCCTCTCACTATGTGCCATTCCCTTATCTACTTCTCCACCTGCTTCCACCTCTGCAGCATGCTTTGCAAATCATCATACATCTTGCAGGATTTGAGGAATGGAAACAAAATGCTGAGTGCCCCCACTACAGCTGCACAGACCCCCTTTGCCCATGGGAAGAGCAAGCAGAGCATATTTTTTAACATCCTGGTGATATATGGGCTTCTGTACCAATGAACAGCAGAACAATTGCACAAGCTATTTTAACTTTCTTGCATTAAGAAAAATTCAGGTTCCTTCCTTTGTGAAGGACAGCGGCACATCTTTTTTCTATTTTTGCCCAAATGTGATTTAAGGCGTGGGGGCACTCAGCTGGCAGTAGGACACCATCTAGGGCCCTTCTGCTTCCACAGAGTCAACAGTGAGCACAAACACCGCGGGACTGGGATTGGGATTGGGATTTGGCCATCCCATGTGGACACCTCATGAATGGGCTGGGAAAGGGGCAGCCACCTTCCTCATTCTTGGGATGTCAGGCTGGATTTGCCTGAGCCCCGCGTTCATGGGAACAGCCTGTGCTGGGTTGGACAATTCCCGGTCACCGGCTGCAGCGTGGTCACTGCTGAGTGCAGCTGGGGAGGGAATTCTATCTGAGTCACGTTGAATTGCAAAAAGTTGCATCATGTTACTGTATCGTGTGTCACTCTGCACACAGAGAATGTGCCACAAAGACAGGCAAAACTTTTCACTTTAATTAGCAACGTGACTCAGAAACCACGTTAGGATACTTTTCTGAATTGCTAGGGAAATATTACTCAAGAAAAACTACAATTCCAGGAAAATTTGTGCATGTGATTGGGGTAACGTAAGTTCATTCAGTGTTGGCAATGGCTTTGCTTTGTGAGTGACATTTTGAAACCCAGCTGTCCAACTGGCTACTCATACTTCCAAAACATTTATTAAAGTGTCTTGGGGAAAACCCAAAAACCAATGAAAGCACTAACTGAAGGACCCTTCATCACATTAAAAATATTTTCAAATATTGAAAGAATACATAGTCATCTGATTTCATGCAAGTCTCTGTTACTGAGCCATTCCAAACTCACTCTCAAAACCCCAGTGACTTCCAAAGAATGGACAAATATCAAGGGACAGTAACTACAGCCTGGACACGCTCATGTAAACACATTTAATATGCTATTTTTGATGTGTACACCCTGTCATAGTGTTGGGCCAGCCCCTAACTGTCTGTACAGTGAAGTGATAATGTTCTAGCTGAGCTCTGTATTGAGCAGCACATCTGCCTCAAGGCATTGCATCAGTGCAAGACCATATGAACAAGCATGTAAGCAGAAGCTCGGAAAATGTACTGTAAGAATCCCAAAGTTGTCAGTAGAATTTAGGATATATCAATGAGTTACCACACTGGGCATTTATGACAAATCACCTGTGTTTTTTCCCTTACCAAATGAATGTACTTTCTCTGATCGCTGTAGGAGGGACCTAAAGGTAAACTCTCAATGTAGTTGACTAGGCTTGAAAATGAAGAAAATTAGCAGACCTGCTCTTTTCTTTCATCTATCACTCCAGCTTTTCCATTACTGCCAGCAAACTGATGCACAATGGATGTTGTTACCTTCAAAATCACAACTGGAGGATGTTTCCCATGAGAGCCAAAAGACCTGGCTGTGGGAAGAAGCATCTGTTTAATGACAGCTGTAACTGATACTCAAAATGTTTGCTGGCTGAGCAAAAAAGTGCCTCATTTTGGTGTGCAGACCCAACTGGCTAAAAGTATATAGTTCTGAGAGGTATTTTGATAAAATATTATCAGTCTCTGCTTTGGACATGAAAAATTATATGAAATATTCTGGGATTCATGCTTCCACAAAACCATATACAATTCTGATGTTTTCAGTTATTTGTTTTCAGTATTTTGGTTTATTCAAGAAAGAATACAGCAACCAAAATGTCTCATCTCCAAGGATTTTTATAATGTAAGTGTGCTACTAAAGTGCAAGAAGTCTGATTTGTTTGCTGTAGTACCACAAAATATCTATTCTAGTTCAAAAGGCCATCCAAAATACAAAACAGCTGTTTTCTTGAAGCCCCAGAGAAGTTAATATGATTTATTTGTGAAAGCATGTCATCTTCAGCTAAAGTAGCAGCTGTTTTATCACCACCTTGACCACCAATTTTAGAAAACAGGTAATCAGGTCTTCTTCTTCAGTGGAAGTTAAACTGGAGACTAAGAAGACAGACTTTCAAGGAGTGTTTGGAGGAAGCTTTTTACCACACTGAACATGAGGTGGAGCAGTCTAGACCTGCCTCCTCCTCTGGTTTTGTGTCTCAGTCAGATGATATACTGACAAGGTTTCAGCAAAAGAGGCCCTCAAACATCACAAATGTATCAGTGAGAAATGTGAGAGTCAGGTCAATGTCTCC
Organism: Toxostoma redivivum; assembly: GCA_013397375.1. Lineage (NCBI taxonomy): Eukaryota > Metazoa > Chordata > Aves > Passeriformes > Mimidae > Toxostoma > Toxostoma redivivum. The sequence goes on along the minus strand of VXBI01006666.1, from coordinate 143,982 downwards.
CTTCAGCCCTCTGCAACCTCTTATAACCCCTGGCCAGACTATTAGTTTGACTATTTTTTGTTCATCCCAAACCCACAAGTAACATATCAGTCAGTCCTTCTTCCTGTGCTCTGGCAGCTCCACACTGCTCTTCTTACATGCCAGGGCTCCATGCAGTTTCCCTTCCAGCAGCCATGGCACACAGGACTTGAGGATGGAGTGCTGTGATCACACAGTCACCCTTTCCCGAGAGGATGCACAGCCCAACCCGACATTCTTGAACTCTCAAGGCAGACTGCAGAGAGGTTTTGCACAGACTGTGGGTGAAGGAAATAAAATTTTCCTGTGCCTGCTCTTCAGTCCTTGAGCTTTTTCAGGGAAGAAGTTCCATCCCTTTGCATATTTTTTGCTGTACAGTTGGACAACATTACTGTATGCTTTCAATACAGCTCTCACTGGAGAAAACACTCTTTTTAAAAAGTGTTATCTGGAAATTTGCCTCACAGAGCCTAATCTTGTCCCCACTATAAACAGAATGCCCCTTCATGTCATTAATGCTGTAACTGTGATGATCAAATGAATGTTCAGTCTCGACAAGGCAGTGCACTGAGAGAGATGAAACATTTTTAGAAGAGACTTGAGTATTTGTTTACAACATTTTGAAGATTGAGTGAAGTACTGCGTGCTCCTGAAATTTCATCCATGCTTCTGAGGTAACAAAGACTGTAATAGCCACTTAAAAATCCCATGACAAGCCCATCATGTTTCAGAGAACAATCTTAGTAGGAAGTCAAAATATCTAATTGTTTTGTCTCCCTGTGGTCATGTTCACTGCAATTAAAAATAGCTTATTTGTGTACTTATAATGTACAATGATGCTTCCAGAACAAATATAGTCAGGGATGCAACTTCATATATCAGAAGTTCATAGCTGAGAGAGAATCAAAATGGAGCTGTTGAAAAGTAAATGCTCCTTATCTCCCCAGAAATGAAATACAATGTGATGATAAAATTACTGCATGCTAATATGTCAGACATGTGGCAGAGTTAGATGCCTCATGATAGATATTTATGGGGTGATGCAGTTGCTTGTTGATAGGGCAGTAAGTCACTCCTCCAAGCCTCATGTTTTCAAGCTGCAGAAGACTCTCACTATTTTATTACCTGTTATGCAACACCCTGAGGATACAAGATGCTATATTACAGACAATATTTGTTATGATAAAATTTGGCAATGGTTGAGCTCCTGCTCAGGCCAAAATCATGGCCTGTCACTCTGAGCAATATCTTCTGTTTCCTTGGTACTCCCTTTGGATGAATGCTTTCCTCTCTTTTCTTTTATCTTTTGCTTTGGCTATAGACACCAGGTTAGGTATCATGTCTTCATTTCATGTTTTTACCTGACTCCAAAGTCATAGGGGACATAATAATGCTAAAAATACTACAAATAATGATGAAAACCCTCAAAAGAGTTCTTCTTATTGCAAAAACTCCACACAAGCTTGTATTCTTACCAGGAAAATGTAGTTCTTTGTGTTGGCATCATAATGGCAGGAGCTGCTTCATTTTCCTGCCAAGAGAGAACCAAACTTTTCCTTGGGAACTCCCCTGCAGTTCCTTGGCCACATCAGCTCAGAGTCTGTGTACTGTGAGCCACAGCATGGCTGGGCAGCTGCACCATGGCTTTGAGGCAGGGAATGGAGTGCTTTCCTCTGCCAGTGCTGCCAGTTCCAGGTCCTTCTGACCCCGGTCCTGGATGGTTATATTTGTGTACCTCATAAATTGCTTGTGCTTTAGATTAGGAGGGGTTATTTAATCTCATTTGATACTCTCAGTTGAGTGGGATTCAGGTCTCCTCCCTACAGCTGAGCTGGTGATGTCCCAATTCATCTTTCAGCATCAGTGGAGAGGAAGAAGCATTTTGGAGGCACAGTTAATTCAACAGGCTTTAGAATGGGATGAATATTCACCCATTGGCCCTATTTTTCTCCATTATCTATGAGAGGACTCTCAGATAAATAGTTCATTCAGGTGAATAGAATCATAGGATTTTTAATATTTGGTAATTGTGGGGTGGCAGGGAGCTGTAGGCATTCTTTCTCCACAAGATGAGCCTGCAACTATAATCAGTTTATATGCTGTGGCAAAATCACCTTGGGGAATGCATCGTGGAAGAGAAAAGGAGGTTGTTTTCAGGTGTAGCATACATAGAAGCAAAATTCCTTGGTATTTTCTTGTGGTGAATGAATCATCTACCTAGTATTTAAACTGGTTTGAATCTACTTCTGAGATTAGCCTTCAGGCAGCACTGGAACAGGGGGAATTCACCCTCTGGTTGCATCAAGTCTGTCTTCTGCATAACTTCTCTTAAACTGAATGCAGTTGCTATAGCTGTGCAAAACACACAATGATGGCATAAAGGTTCACAATGTCCTCATGTGCTGCCAGTATTCTTTGTGCTCAGGTGCCTTCATTTTGAGACAAAACTTCCACCCCGCAGATTGGTTAATTTTGAAAGCTTTAGTCTGACCTTATCTTAAACCTGTGGCCAAGTCTGTGATACAATGGCATTAAGAGAATCATCACTGTGCTATGTAGCTACAATCTGCTTTCACTGGCAAGGTAAATCTGTTACCTTCTTTCTATTGCTTAGCTGCTGAGAGGATGGATGATTAAACAGTGCAAGGTTATCAAGAGGTTCCTTAATCATTTGTCCTGGCCCCAGACACAGTGGTAATGTTGAAAATTTCCATTGGTATTTATGCAGCACTTGCCATGATAGTGTCAGTGACCCTAACTCAGAAAAACATTCCTTATCAGAAGAATTCTTACATGTGTTTAGCTTTAAGCAGAGGTTTATATCCTGCTGTAGAGAAAGACTGTGAGGTTGGGGCTTAAGGAAAGTAATCATATATGTAAAGCTTTCAGGATTTATTTCCTAGGTCTGTGAGCATGCTTGAGCAGAGTGAAATGCAGGCAGATTGAGCAAAATAGAGATTTCAATCAATTTTTATTTTTGCCTTCTCACACAAAATATTATTCATCTGCATTAATGGAGATTGTTCGTGTATCTGTTTTCTTAAATACAACCTCACATGTTTTTATGCTGTAGATCCTCAAATAAATTTAGGACCTTAACAGGCTTTTTTTTTACTGTTGTACTCCACATCTTTCCTCTGTTGTTCAAAATACCTCCAGGAAGCCTTGAAACACAGCATTAATGCTGCTGAACAGAGCAGCACATGCCAAGGAAAAGAAAGGAGTTCTGTAAAGGTGGGTTTCTGCTGGCTTTCTTAGACATAGTTTTGATTTGTTTTTCCTAAGCAGGAAATCTAGGAGTTGGTAAAGGATGGAGAAAAGCTGCAAATCGCAGAGCTTCAGCCCCTGACAGGGTATGGCCAATACTAACACTCAAGAAAGAGCCCACTTTGAACAGTGCAGGCTGTCTGTGGGACTGTGCATCTGCATGACACGATGCACAAGCTAAACTTTGGACTAGCATAAATCAGTGGGGAAATGAACTCAGTGTCTGATTTTAGTCAGTGTCCAAGGTGGGAAAGGCCACTGAATGTATCACTGCTTTTTCTCTTGTTCCTTTCCAATGCTGACTACTTTTAGGGTTTTGCTGGCATCTAAGATTACTAGGAAGAAGATAGATAGCCCATTATGGTTTCTTTTGGAAGGAGAAGAGTAGTAATTACCCAAAAATCACAATGCTAACTTGCGTTATCATTTCCTGATGATTGTTCATAGCCAAAATAGAGGAAAACAGATATTTGTCTTTGAATTGAAGAATAATTTTGGAACATATGAGAGGTCAGTGGTTCAAAAAACATGCAACTTCAGTTAATTATGAATCTGGTTTTTATCTCGGGATATGGGATCCATTTTTAGGTAAGATACTTAGAAAAAATGACATTAGGAGTAGCAGCAAGCTGAGGAGATAAGAATGAACTACTTAAACCGTTGATACCTGTTATCAATAAATTCTGCTCAAATACTTCTCACAGGGAATAGCAGTATGTCTTTGGTGGACTGTGGGGTGTACATTGATGGGTACTGAAAATTTAGGACATTTGGAGCTTTGCAATGATATGGCTCCAAGTTCTTCATTTTGGGATCATTGAAATTACATTGCCATGGTCCTTTCCCAATGTCTCCTTGTCTAATTTGTTTTTCTCTCAAGTGTTAATGCATATTTTAAGCCTTCTGGGGCCAGAGCTCATGATTTTGCTCCCTACATGTACCATGCCAAGTGCAATGAAGTTCTGCTCTGTGTCTTGGTTGCAACCAACAACTTCCACATTGGTGACAGCTCACCTCAGCTGACTACTAAAATCTGCGTCAATGTAAAAGAAATTTGGATGAGGGCATGGAAGGGAAAAAAAATCAATGTTCTTCTAGACCAGGAAGCTGAGCAGCTCAGTCTGAGATAGGTTTCACTAGACTCTCACCATGCAAAATATGGAGAAAGAAGTGAAAACAAGCAACATACAAACACAGTGGGATCCAAGCAGTTCAAGATGTTGAGAACAAAGTGGAGAATGAGAGGGGAACCTGGAAGGAATGAATGTAGTTATCAGAGAAAGACTGAAAAAGGGAGGTAGGGATATCTGAAAAGTGCAAAACAGCATGTGCAGATGGCTACAGTCAGGGAAAGCAGACAGTCAATTGTTCTGTTCCTCTTTTGCTTTTTGTGAGGAGCTGGATCTCCCAGAAATGTCAGTGAAATGTCAGTCTGATATGTATATATATCTTTCTTCTGCTCTGTGGCTGAGTGAAGAGCTCCCCTCCTGTTGAAATGCTAGTTTTAACTACTTTCCACTTGCTATCAAGGTGAGAAGGCATAAAATCCTAAATCACGTGACAGAAAAGTTTGGGACTCTGTTGAATCTAACACCCTCCTCCAGTTTCATATTTTGAAAGATTTATTCACATTTCTGTTCAAAGACTGCACTCTTCTAAGTAGGTCTTTTCAGTCAGCCAGAGTATGTCTATATCTAAACAGAGCTTGAATTTAAACAGCAGTATATGAAAGAAGTCTCCAGACCTGTGTGGTGCCCTATGGCACTTCATCCATGGTATTATCTGAGACCATAAGAGGTTCTGTGTTTTTATTTGGTGCTGTCCTTTTCAAAACATATGACTAGAAATGAATGCTTTGGAAAGATTTGGTGCAGCTGTGCTGTAGGAAGAGGGCTGTAAGCAAAAGCAGTTCAGGCTGTAGGGCTTTGTCCTGCTGATGGAGCTGATGCACCTTCTACACATCTCATTTTTTAAGCTTTTACTTTTGAATGCTCTTAAGTTCTGTGCAGCCACCTCTATGGTTAAAGTGTATTATGATGAGAATGTCCTTCTGGTTACCTAACTGTCTGCTGTGTGCTCTAGCAAGCATTTAGAACAATGTTTTAGATAAGAGCATTGTAGTAGTCTCAAACAAATCAAAAGAAATACATAAAGGGCTTTTCCTGTTTTGACACTTAGCAAGACTGGAACAAAATTCAGTGCTTCTCTTTAGATGTTTTATACCCCAGACAGCTATGTTGAGATATATTTGACCAAAGATGTACCACACTGATACCTCTTGTGATCTGGTGAGTCTGGCCTTGCTGGTCACTCAGCAGAAAGACTTTTAGTGTGATTTCAAATGAATCATGCTCTAAAAGTGTCTATATTTCTCTGCCTTTGCTACAGAAAGAGCTCAGGGCAACCAGCTCACAAACAAAATAGATGTCTCCACTGTAAAATCCTATAACTGCTTGAGATTCAGATCTCCCTTAAATACCAGCAGTGTCTTCAGCTCACCATCTTGCCTAGTGCCAGCAACGCTCAGAGGAAAAGACCGTACTTTATCTCAGTGCTGTTGTTATGGGAAAGGGCACCAGGAAATTCTATACTGGATAAGGAATCCTTAAGAAGTTAAGAAGTCAGCTGTGAAATCTGCTCCCTGTAGGAAGAAGTAAAATATAAGAAGCAGGAATACAATTATTCTTGCATTATTATGGTAGGCAACAGGCAATCCCACCAAGCTGGAGAGCTTGGACAGATGTCAGGAAACATGATGAGAGAAGGGGCAACAGATTCCCTTCGGGGTTGAATAGCTTAGGCTGAGCAGAGCTGGATCTGACAGAGAAGTGCTAACTCTGTGTGAGTTTTGGATGATCATGGTTAGGTTAATTAGGATATCTTTCTGATGAGAATTCTACAATGAGCACTGCTCCTTCCATTTCCTTTGACCATACCCTGCAATTTCCAAAATATGAAAAGCAGCAAGAGAAGAAACAACCTGAATACATAGGCAGGTACATAGTACCACTCTTATGCATCAGCATCAGAGGTGGATTTTTTTAATCGCAGGAATTCAAATCCTATAGGACATGCATTTTTGGTATAGAAATGGCCTCTACTAAAGACCCTTCTACACAATAGTGCTTCTGACGGCATCAAGTTTGTTAATTTCAGTGTATTGTGTCCACATTATGGAATTTGTATACTTTTAAAAATTAAAAAGTCCTTAAAACAGTAAAAATTCTTCCTTTAGATAAAAATTAGTGATCTTTGCTTACCATGATGAGGCATTGCTACTTTGTCTCTACTCTTTCATCTCAGGTTTAAACATTATTTTGATCATATAATAATCAGGGCTTGGTTTAGTGGTGAACACAGTGGTGGTGTTGGGTTGACAGTTGGACTTGATGGTCCAACCTTATCAGTTCTATGATTCTATGACTAATAAAACCTCTTGATACAGGAGTAAGAGAAATTGAGAAGCTAGTCATCCCAAACTGCTGACTCTTACAAGAAGTGCAAGGATATATCTTTAAGTTCCAGAATGCTGTCATCTCATTTTACAGGTTCTCTGTAAATTCAGTCTAGTTCAAAAGTCTTATATGCTGATTCAGCTAGAACATATTTTGTACCGCAAAGAGAGGAAAAAGTCAATGCTTAATAGAGCTCAGTTTTGATATCTTTGTTCCCATTACCATGCCAGTGCTGGTCCTACACTCACGTGTTTTGCAAGACCAGGGAGACAGTTTGTGAATGGGAGTGAACATAGGCTGTAGTTCTTAGAACAAATAAGTCTTGACGCATTGACCTCAAGTTGAATTTCAGCTTTCCTGGATCAGCAAAATTCTGGGTATCTTGTTTGTAAAACTGTCTAGAAATTCAGTTACTGGTGCTAAGTATTCACATTCCTTCTGAGCTATATGTCCATAAGTATTGAGATGGGGTTTCCAGTTTTTACCACATATGAAATGCATGAGAAATAATTCACCTATGAAGCAGCCCTCTCTATAATGAAATATGGCAGCTTGCTAGAGCACAATACAATGTTCTGTATGGGCATAAAAGGAGAGCAAACAACTTTTTTTCTGAGTTAACTACTTAAGGAATTTTAGGTCAGTGGAAGGTAATTACCCAAAAATTAACTTGGCCTATGTGTACAGGCTAACATCTGTATTGTTGCAAAATAAATGCCACAGATGTCTTTATAACAAGTAACAGATGCACTCAGTGCTTGGATTTCATTTCTCATCTAAAAACCTTCCTGTCATAGGTGGCCCTTTCCCTCACCCCTTCCCCAGCCCTATAGAGCACCGCCTGCTACTGGTCCAGACTGCTGTCTGCTACACACCTCATCAACAGCCTCTTGCACTACAGCTTTGCCTTAAAGAGCTGGAATTTTATTTGTGACAGCTGGCACTGCAGCCCTTTGTTTGCAAGTCAAAAAATACAGTTCACTGTATGACCAGAGAGAACAGCTGAGAGAGCACAGCCTAGTGCAACACAGACATTTACAAAGATAACCTCTTACTTGTGTTGGAGACAATGTTTTCAGCAGATCTGGTGAGTCAGTGGAAATAAATATTCAGTGCCTTGATAAAGGCACAAACACAGATGTCAGAAAGCAGCAGCCAAAGAAAGCACTATTGTTACGGGATGCCGTGCAATATTAAGTATTAAACAGCTATTTTTAAAGCGAATATTAACTTCAAACTGATGGTTCAGGTCTTTGTAGAGAGTTTTCTCCAATGGAAGCAGAGTGGTCATGCACATCACACAGGTGGAAAATGCAGTGACTGTGCTAATGCTGCTGCACAGCCACAGCTCTGAGGCTGGACATGGGCATGACCCCAGTGTAGGCACAATGGGAGGTGGCAGATGCATCCTGCCCTTTGCAGCATGTTGAATCATCTGCTTGCCTGCCCTATGGATGGGCCCTCGTACCTAGTGCAGCTTCCAGCTGTATCACCTGACCCTGCAGTGGTATCTCTTGGCTGGAACCAGAGTTCTGGCACCTGAGGTACCGTGTTGCAGAGGCACATGGACTGGGCTCACCAGCTGAACTGAGTCAGGTTATCTGTAGGGTGACCTGGGATTCACTCTGGCATGACTGGCCAGCTCAGGCACAGCAGTGATGTGATCAGTGTCTACAAGATTCCCTGGAGACCAGGAACACAGTAAAGTCTGCATTTTCAAACAGTTCTGAGGGCTGTGATGAAGAGCGTGAAGAAGTGGGTATCTCCCCTTCCCAATCTATGTGGGCACAAATCCTGCATATAAGTCTGGTGCTGGGCACTCTCAAAGCCTGGGACATCTCTGTGTGCCTCTGTTTTCCCAGGTACACCCAGATGTCCTCAGTAATGTGCTGCCTTTGGTCCAAGTGCTCCATGTGCTGCACTGGGTGTAAAGCACTGGCTTTCTGACTTCCCCCTTTCCTTCCAGAGGACATCTCTGTCAGCACTGGAGCGGTCAGAACAGCAGATTAGGAGAGCATCCAGCCTGGAAGAGCTGCTTCACATCACTCACTCTGAGGACTGGAAGCTGTGGAAATGCAGGCTAAAACTCAAGAGCCTGGCCAACTTAGACTCCCGCTCTGCCTCACACCGCTCGACCAGATTTGCTGCTGCTTTCTATGACATCGACACACTGAAAGGTGGGTGCAGGTTTGTGGCCAAGTCTAATCTCAACTTCAAGACCTCTCCCTGATCTTGTGCAGTAAACTGTGAAATAAGGGGGTTCCTAGAATATATCCATACTGGAAACAAGAGGGCATTACTGGAAAATGACTTTGTATGAGAAAGATGAACATGAAAACATGAAAAAGACAACAGCCTGAGTATATTTCCCTGTTTTGTGGCCAAATCAGGCTTATTTTCTCTGTATACTCTCCAAAGGGAAGATGTACTGTTCAGGGATTCATCAGTGCACAGAAGAAAGAGAAATCAATGTACAAAAACCAGGTTGGAACAACTGGCTAAGGGGCTGGACAGCAGCATTGTGGTACACCTCAGAACTTGCTTGCAGGCAGCAATGAACAAACTTTACTGCAGACATAGAAATCCCTTTTTTATTAGGTGTGCTCTGATACAAGGCACTGCACTAACAGCAGTGTCTGTGTGGGAATTGAGAGAAAGAAGTTGTTGTCCTAACCTCAATCTGTTTAAGGAAGTTTCTGCAGAGAAAAGTAGATCTTGAGGCAACCCACCAGGAACTAAAAGGGGAGAATCACAGCCTACTCCCTCCATCTGGAACAAGTATGAATATTGTTCCTTGTAGCTGTGATGCTCAAGAGGCCTTACATATTCATGGATGTAAAACAAAGGATCAGTTACTATATTTTGGTCCAGCAAATTGGCATCCTACAGCAAAGCTAAACTACAGCCTAATGAAGGACAGGCTGAGATAATCTCTTTGTTATCTTTATCCTGACATGATATTATCATATCACTTTCCTTTTGGGAAATTAGATATTGCTGATCCTGTTCCAATACCACTTCTACAACAACCCCAGCCACATTCACACACCATTACTCAGCTAAATTATGTCTGAGCAAAGGCTTTAAATTGCTTCTCTGAGCCACATCAAAGAAATGTGTATACAAGTGCCTGTCTGAGGAGGGTTTTCATATAACAGGCATATTTTACACTTTTCACAGAAATTTTGTACAGAAAAAAAGTTTAAACAAATACACACATGAAGAACAATTAAGACAGCTTTTAATAGTGATAAACATTCTTGCTTACATAACCTTTTAATTCTACTCAGAAACATTAAAAATCCTTAGAGTTATTTGGAGTACCCAGTCAAGTGCTGTAATCCTCACTGTTGCTCATTTAGTGAACACCAACATTTCTGCAAAACTAAAACATCCCTTTTGTCAAAACAGCATGAAAACAGGGGACATTATTAAATGCTACTGAGGCATGGAACACTGAGATGGGCATTCTTCAATGGGAGAGTAATGTAACTCAATATTTAGAACGTAAATAATGTTTGGATAATAAGGTCACTAGGTCATTTAGTGTGCTGTAACTAATTTGAGATGGTCACAGGGCTGGAGCACCTCTCCTATGAAATCAGGCTAAGAGAGTTGGGGCTTTTCAGCCTGGAAAGGAGGAGGCTCCATGGAGATCTAATTCCAGCCTTCCTAAGAGGGTACTGCAAGAGAGCTGAAGAGCGACTTTTCCCAAGGGTATGTAGTGAAGCTAAAAGAGGGTAAGTTTAGGTTAGATATTAGGAAGACACTGGAGCAGGTTTCCCAGAGAAGCTGTGGATGACCCATCCCTGGAAGTGCTCAAGGCCTGGCTGGATTGAATACTAAGCATCCTGTCTAGAGGAAGGTGGGGTTGGAATTAGGTGATCTTCAAGGTCACTTCTAAACAAAACTGTTCTGTGGTTCTATTTTACTATGGTCATAGAAATACAGTTTTCTGCTGGGAACAGCTATTAGGTTGCTTCCTATTTTCCCTTTGAAAGTCTAACTTTAGACACAGAGATGTCAGCTTTCTCGTTAAAAGTCAGGTTGTTGAAATTCATGTCCAAAAATAGCCCATTGGGCCATCTTCTCCATTCTTCCATTCAAAGTGGAATTATCCCAGAACAGAAAGTACTTTTGTTTTAATATATTCATATGTTCAAGGTACTAAAGTTTCTTTTAAAAAAACACAAGCTCATAAACATGTATTTCTTTCCCACACCCTTTCCAGTCATTAAACAGTGACCTTTCTGCCAAGGGAATTGGTTTTGTTTTAATAAAATGTTTTGATGAGAAGGCTGGGTCAAAACTTACCATTTTTTCACTAAAGTATCTTCCACAGCACTCCAAACTCCACTGGGGGAAATTCAGGACTTTTCTACTCCTTTCTAAAGCTTTAACAGCGAATAAGCTGAAAGTTTCTGTCCCTTCATCTAATCACAGTCTCCCCCGAGCTGCTCAGTCACTAAGCACTTTCAAGCTGGAGACTGTATCACAGACAAATTTCTCAGAAACTGCTCTGTGCTTGGTCACAGAAATGACCAGGGTGACCATGGGGCTTCTGAACAAGATGTGACACCCACCTCCTTGTCAGTCAGTTCCTGTAACAGCCCTTCTGCTAAAGAAGTGGTTAATAAAGTGAGGATGTGTGTAGCTGGAAAGGCCATCGCTGCTTATACTCATTGAAGTGACATCTGATCACATGTACATACCCTAATGAATTTGCAAACACTTTTTCTATTTTAATGCTAGGATTAGATTGGTGTTTTGACAGAACTAACATTACTCTAGAAAAATCTATTAATTTTAATGATTATTCTTAATTTATACTTCTTCTTCACAATTCAGACATCAAAATCTTATTTCCTGTACTCTTTGCATGACTGAAAAATGGAGCAAATCAACCCTGTCGAAGGACTTTGCAGGAATAAACAAAATGCTTTAAATATAAAAAGTCGGTTGAGGAAAGAGTTAACAAAAGGAAAGTCAGTAACGAGAAAAATAGATCTTCATCTGAAGTTGAGGTATAGCATATAGGTTAAAATATTCCAGAATTTCTTCTTTCTCAGAACTTCACTGTAAATGAAGCACTGCTTTTATAATATTATGGAGGTGTACTGCACTAGAAGAGAAAGCATTTTTATAATAGTATAAAAGTTGTTTTTCATCTTTCACAAGCCTGATGTAGAGGGTAAAGAGGAAATATGTTTTCATCATTTTAAGAACTTAAAGCGTAAGCATTGATAACTCACGAGCAATTATAACTTAAATTAAGTAAGCAAAAGGCAAAAAAAGGAGAGCCACCTATTGACAAAACTCAAGACTGCATTATGTATATTATGTAAATGTCACAGTTTTCTCTGTCTGGTTCAGGCAGTTAATGGGTTATTCCTCCTCACAGTCAGAATTTGACAAATCAGTGAAGCCTAGTCTACTAGTCTACAGCAATTCAGAATTTGAAAGATGCCACAGTGTTTTGAATAGACGACTCAGGCTTGAATTCATATTCCTGTTATTCAGCCTGGAACCCCATGGGGGTACTGAGGTGTGAAACTGTTTGTCTTGGATTTCACTGGGCATTTTGGAAATGGTGCTCCCTGGCTGACGTCCACCAGGAGTACTCATACCCTCTGACCAGAATCTGGTAATCATTAATGTGCTTTTGCACATTAAAGGCCAGGCTCTGCTGAGTCCATGGTGGGGAACACTCAGAGAGAGGATAAAATGACAATAAAAAAGGCCACCCTGGAGCAAAAGGGAACAGGGTGTGGGGCAGCTTTGTCAAATAGACACTGTGGAGCTGGGGACTCTCAGCTAAGGGAAGTCAATGCAGCTCTACCTGATCTTCTGGAATTAACAGATTCTGGTCATTTGCATTGAAAACTAAAGGCAGAAAAATGCAGTAACCTCTCTGCCAGTGCAGCTGGTGTAAGCTACTGAGATAATTTTGCACTCAGACTCCCTCTGGTCATTAGATTGATACAAATTAGTGCAAATTGATCCAAGTAAGTGCAAATGGCCTGCCAGCACTTCATTTTTATTTATATAATGATTCTGCTTCACTAATCAAGAGGCTTAACTTTGCCATGATTGTTCATAAAAATGGTGTTTTCTCCAGTCATAGATGAAGAATGGCAAAAGACTCAGTGTGTGCCAAGGGAAACCTGTGTGGAAGTGGCCAAAGAGCTGGGTACAACAACCAACAAATTTTTCAAGCCTCCCTGTGTGAACGTGTTCAGATGTGGAGGCTGCTGCAACGAGGAAAGTCTCAGCTGCATGAACACAAGTACAACTTACGTGTCAAAAACGGTAAATGAGGCTGTTCATCTGTTTTCTTTTTACCCTGGCTCACCAAAAAGGGAGGGGAAGGAGGATGTTTGGTTTCTGAGATCCTGTTATGAAAGATCTGTCTGCTCTATCATAACAAACAGAAGAATTAATTTTTTATCCATGTGGAGCAAATGCAGGAGTGTGCAATAGCATTTTACATTCATGTTGCATTATTAAAAATTGTTTATTTATGCGTAGAGATGGAATATCAGGCTCTTAGAAAGCAACTGCAGGCTCATGATCATCAGAAGTTAGGTCCTTCTTTAATATATTGTTACTTGGACTGGGAACCCCTTGAGAGCATTGTCTCCTAGGAATCCTCTGTATCCAAAGTTGAACCCCAGGAAATTTTGTTGTGTTGGGCCGCTGTATTTCAACATTATCATCCGTGCCAAGAAGTTAATAACTGGTTAATAATTTTGGATGTGCAACTTTGCAAGCCAAAATAGGAGACATAGTCATCAGATGAGACCAGATGCTCTTAATTAGCATGCCTCAGGATCTGAATGTCCCACATCACACACCTCTTAGGGAAAGAAAGGCATAAACCAGTAGTCAATTACTAAATAGGTACAACAGGCAATACCCAAGTTTTAATGGTCAGTCCCAAAAACTGAGCATAGAGTAGCCAGACAGCTTATTTCTCTAGACTCCCACTAGAGGCTATGCACAGAGATATCTTGCTCCAGTGGGTGAATGAGCAGAATTCCAAGTTTAGCACTTCGAATCCACTCTGTGGATGAAACCACCCATTGTTCATCAGCAATCTGGTCTAGTGGGTGGCACTTCTGGGTATGGGAAGGGGTAAGGGGTTGGAACTGATCTTTAAGGTCTCTTCTAACCAAGCCTTTCTGATTCTATGATTCATACCCACAGATGAAGCACAAGAGACTGGTCCTCTTTGATGAACCTTCACCTTGTGCATTCCTATTTCACTTGGCCTAATAAATGAAATTCTACTTCTGAAAAAGGCTTCTCTTTAAATCATAATAAAGATCAAGGGCAGTTGTTTCTAAAAGAAAATTGAAGCCCTTATGGGGAACAGGTCCAATTCACTTCTGTATTTATTTTGTGTTTGTTGGAATGTAATTCCACTGTGTCTGGTTGTGCTGGAATATAGCTGGAGTAAAATAAATCAGGGCTTGTCCTTCTTGCGTCAATGCTCATTAATTGCTTTCATTCTACACCAGAAGGAGGAAGCTGTTATGAGCTGTTGGCCGCACACAAAAGACATCTGATCAGCTCAGGGAGCTAGGTCAGGCTAAGAAGTATTTATTTATTTATGTGTTTTTTGAGCAGCAGTTCATAAGTTTGTTGAAAAACTGCAATTTTGCAGAGTGCAACATTCCTTTAGCGTCCTTCAAATAAGCATTCCGTCAAAAGTCCCCAGATAAGTTCCATTTCTGGATACACCACCATCAGTCCAGATTTATTCATTTGGTGGAATTATTCCCATATAAGTGAGAGGATTTTTTTCCCTTGGTATAAAATATCGACTGGAGGATATTGATGCCACCTAAAGTTAGACACTGCAACACGTAAGTTTTAATGCCTAAGCAGTCTGCTTAGGAATACTCAGTCCCTGCAGCTGGATGCAGCTTTAAGCCAAGACATGCTGGCACACCAAGATGTGCCCAGTGCTTTGGTTTCCATGGGAAGGAAGCTGGTTTGAGGGGCAGAGGGAGTGTGTATCACTCCAACAGCTCCTACACACAGCTGCCTAGCCTCCACAGACCTACCCAGAGGTCATTCTTAACAATTTGGATGCACTGAAAGCAGGCTGCTTTGTTCCTAAAGCTCCTGCTATCATCAACAGAGAGACATTTCCAGGATGATTCCCTGCAGAAACCCAGCTGAAGCAGAATGAACTTTCCTCTATTTACTCCTGTTTCTCCCCTCTCCCAGGAGGCCGTGAGGTTTAAGTTAAGTCCCTGAAGATGCATGCTGTGATTATTCCCAAGGACAGTTAAGTAGCTGTCTCTGTAAGTGGTAGAGACTCAACTGATGGTACAACCAAGAACAAAGTTTTCAACCTACCTCTTTCCCATTTAGTTCTATCATCCAAAAGAGGTTTTTGTGTTCGCTTGCAAATAATTTTGAGTAGTCCTGGGTGTTTAATAGCTGTAATACAGCACTAGGATGCCCATTTTGGCAAGTTCCTACCTAGGTGGGCATTGCTTACTCTTCAAACACCCTGGTCATTTTTATTTATGGTAACCATCTCTAGATAAGAGCAAAGATGGGGGAAATGGTGGTAAGGAATACAAGATTTTTATTTAAAATTTTCATTATTAATTACTATATAATTAATAGCTATTAATAATTAATTATTAACTGAAGAATGGAAACTGAAAAATAAATGTTATTTTTCCCATCTAGCTCTTTGAGATCTCAGTTCCCTTGACAAGTGTTCCTGAGCCTGTGCCCATCAAAATTGCCAATCACACAGCCTGTAAGTGTACATCAAATACCCAGCGCCCCCAGTACACCATCATACGAAGATCTGTCCAGTACCCAGAAGAAGATGGGTAAGTTCCCTCATCTGCAAACTTCTACACATGTTGAAATTGTTTTGTCCTGATTTGCATGTTATAATGGTCCACTCTCTTTCTGTTATCCCAACAGGTTTTCTGAATAACTTAGTTATCACTTGGGGTTAGGAAGTACACCCAAACCATGTGAATTTTAAGTGAATGGTCATCAGAATCCAACAATCTGTAGGCCAGTTCAGCAGCATCTGGAGTCACTAAGATATTTAGGTTCTTGAGGAGGGACTCAAAGTGCTCATATTAGCACTATGCTCCACTAGAGCTGTGCACAGATGTTTTCAGCCTGACACAGAAACTCTGCTGTGTTATTATTTAGCCAGGGCACACTGAATTCTGTGCTCAAGCTAAACCCCTCTGTCAGACCATGTTGGGTCAGAATCGATGTGAATCTTGGCCTTCCATTTTTTGATCCATCTTGGTTTGCATCTGTTGGGCTCATGGACGGGAGAAAAGTGACCTCACATCTCACTCCAAAATATGGCATAAAATACCAGCACTCCTGGTGAGAAAAGGCTGCATAAATTAAACAAAGACTCTAGAAGCTCAAACAGCATTAGTTACTCACAGGAAATCAGCTCGAAATTCTCTGCATTTGGCTTGTCCCCACCACTGCCCTTCAGTTGGACATTAGGGTGAGGAGAGGTGTCACTTCAGCAAAGCCACTCCAGCCCTCCCTCAGCCTGCTGGCCTCTGAATCCTCCTTCTTGACAAACACAGAAGAAACTCAGTCTATTTTCAGTTTGTGAGTTCCCCTCCCAGAGCAAAGAGCCTGAAAGTCATCTGTCCCTCTGACACTGAAATAGTCCCCTGTGCATCCATGAGCACAGGCAGGTTAAACTGGAACTGAACCTTCTGGCAGCAAGGCAAAATTGAGTAAAGTTACACAACATGAATACTGCAAGACAAAGACCACCCTGCCTGGGGTAAAGCTGTTTTGTGGAAAAGTGGAGCTTCAAAACTGTAGCTTTTTCCTAAGGCTGTAATCTAAAATAGGTGCTGAACTTGTGTCCTGTGTCACTGAGAGCCAGAGAGCTCTGCCCTACCAGCAGAACCACCCAGACCCCATTCTCTGTTTGCAGCAGTAAAGCACACAGGTGCCAGGCCTTCACCTGGTACAGGTGGCAGACCCTGCACACCAGCACCTCATTTTGCCAAATGGATACTCTGATACCCCTAAGCATTTTTTAAATTCCTATCTCAATTTATTTTTCTTCTAGATGCCCCTTTACCAACAAATTTTGCCATAATGGATGGATCTGGGATAGTGACAAATGTGAATGTGTTATAGACACACAGCACTCCAACAGACGAGAAGGTAAAGATGGAATTACAAAGAGACACTTTTGAATACTATCTCCAAGCTCTTTGTCTCTCATTCTGGTCTTCTTCTCATTTTTATTTTATTTTTTTTATTAAGGGAGTTTAAGTTTTTATTCCACATCCCTAGACAGACTTGGATTACGGTGTGGAAACTCAGCTGAAAATAAATACACATATGTACTTCCCCCATCTCATGTTTTTTTCTTGGATGTTTTACTCTCTCTATATTAGCAACCTGAGTAGGACATAGGAAAGCATTTATAAGATTTTGTGAAGTAGGCACTCTGTTCAAATTTTTATTTCACATGTGCCTTAAATTGTATGATGGGCATTAGGGAAACTTCTTAACTTTAGAAAAAAAATGCCCTAGATAACATTGCATGGGGCAGGTACTAATTTTATTTTTTTTTATTTTATTTTTAGTTCTTAAGAAAATAATTAATAACGAATAAGATAGATAAAACCAGTCCTTCACATTAGTTGTACTCAGTGCAAAAAAATTATAGAACCTTTCAAAATATTTGAGTACTTTTAATGGTAATCTTAAGTTATTTAGGAATCCTTCAAACTGATATACCCTACATTCTCAGGAGTATGCATGTATACTTCTCCAGGTCTGTGGAAGGAAATGGAAGACGATAAAATTTGTAGAAGAATAGTAACTGCCTTTCTTCCTCTCCTTCTCCTGTAAAATTTTAATTTGTCAAAGAAAATTGCAGGAAGTATTTTGGGTGGTAATTGTGCAAGTCTAAACATACTTACTAGCAATAAATATTAAGAGAAATTAAATATTCTCCAAGTCCTGTGCAAGGTTTTTAAAAACTGTTTTTTTCAGGAAATTGTATTGGTCAAAATAACACGATCATAGCACTAGAGGAAACAGACAGAGAAGGAAACCTTGCCTTTGTGCTTCAAGCTACATTCAGCAAGAGAAAGAAGAAACTATTCAAGACAACAGTAAATCAATCTCGCGAGTAATTCCTAGACTAGCAAACTAAAATAAAACTAAATAACTTCACACACTGGTCTACTGATTACAAACTCCTAATGTTAATAAGGAAGAAATAATTTGCATAGTGATTTCTGTTGGATCTTTTCTCATTCTGGATAAGATCCCCTGACCATCAGGTTAGGCAGTCAAACACAAGTTACACTTTTCAGTCCAGAAAGGATTAGTACTCTGTATTTCAGACTGAGTCCAAAGGACTGAGAATAGCCAGAGCCCCCTTAACTCAGACTCTTTTGTAAAGTCAGCTTAGAGCATTAAAATCTGTAACTTGTTGAATTATGGCCTTTACTGACATAGACTCAATACTTCCTCAGAAAAAATATCATTCTCTGAATTACATTGTATTTGGCAAGTGGCTGGGACAAAATAACTTAAAATCTGTCTTTGAGGTTGAAACAAAGTGAGATCAAAACACTCTGCACCACTTCACACATGCCAATCTTTATCACCCCAAGGAAAGGGTTTGTCTTCCAAGAATTTTGAGCACACTCCCTCCTCTCTTTCAATAGGCCTTAGGATTTATTCTGTCCAGATACTGCTTTTTCAGCATTGAGTAAATAATAATGAAAATTTCTTTCAAGTAATGTGCAAGCCTTTTCTGGCCACTGAGATCAGGGATCAGATGGCAGAGGTGCAGGTTACATTTCACATTCCATAGGTTATATCCAAGAGCTAATTGTAAAGCTACAGGAAATTACCTACCCAATGACACCTTATATGCCATGACCTTTAACTGGGGATGTGCTGCTTGCATTTTAATAAAGCTCTCACAAAATGTGTTCCCTTTTTGCTAGGATTAGCTCCATATTGTACTCCAGATGTGCATTTTAGGGAAGATATTAGACAGCAAGTTCCCTTGGCTGTTTTGGCTTTTTTTCTCAAATGAAATATTTTCTTTCATCTTTGACAAATATGAATGTGCTCCTTGTTGAAGTGCTAGGCCAGCTTGCCCTCTAGTAGACAGAGCATTACTCCTTAAAAATTCCTGCAGTGACTGTGTAGTGAAGTACACATGTGGTGGGTGTGGTAGTTTGCATGGATGTGCGTTTTTGTCACGGGTATAGACTAAATCCTTTTGAGATTATCTTTTTAAAACTTGCTTTCCAGTAAATATTTGTGCATTCCAAAACATAACACTAGGCTCTTGCAGCATACATCCCCCAAAACTTTTTTGTGCTCAGTTCAAGCCACTAGAAATAGCAGTATTAGAATAAAGTGAAATAATCAGTTCAGTCCTCTCGAGTCCTTCTCTGCATGGGAACTTGCAACAAAAATTGTGAAGTCTAGAATCTATCAGAAAGTACATGTGTGAGTCCTAATGAATAGAGAATATAAAAAGTCTCTTCAAAGCAGAATTTAGTTATGTAAAGCTTGCTGCTAAAAGATGTATGTGCTGTTGCAGGACTCCCTCCTCTTGCTGAGCTGGCTATGTGTGGACAGCATATGGAATTTGATGAAGAAAATTGTGAATGCATCTGTAGACATAAGTGTCCCACAGATTTCTTTCAAAGTAAAGAGAACTGCAGCTGCTATTTGTGTAGGGAGAGCCAGGAGAGCTGTGCTCTAAAACACAAGATATTTCATGCTGAAACCTGCAGGTAAGTGATCCTTGCCATTCAGTGTCTACACTACAAGAGCTGAATTAGAGGTGCAAGTGCTTAATTGGCTGGGATTAACTTTTATCCACTGGGTCCACTTTTATCCACTGGGATAAAATACCTTGCTGAAATTAGGGGAAAAATAATAATAATGATAATAATATTGGAGGTTATATTTAGAATACTTACCATATAAAAGGAATCTAAGGTTTATTTGTATTTTTAAAAAATCTGGACAAGGCTGCTAATCAACTATCAATACTTACTAAGTTGTTTTTTTGTTGTTTTTTTTTTTTTGCTTATCTTTAGGGAATGATGATTAAAACTGTACTACAACTGATATTAGTTCTTGCAATGAGACACCGAGTTTTGTAGGTAGGCAGAACCCATCCTGTGACAGCTCTTCTCTGAGCCAGCTGAAGGCAATCTCATGGATGGTTAGGGACAAAGGCTCCCTAAATTTGCACACAGAGCACACAGCACATTCCTTATCCAGTTGGTCCTCAGAGCAAGTCATTTTCTAAACCTAATGCAATTTTGTACACATATAAATCTACTAAACCAGCTCTGACTCCACTGAGAAGCAGGAAAATTGTTCTGGGGCTACTATACTCCATGAATTTCCATAATCTGTTTTTATTATTAGTTTTAAGGTTTCTGTGCCAAATCACAGATAGAAAATGCCCTTTTAGAACACTTGTTTTCATGGATTAGTTAATTTTTTTTAATTTTTCAGAAAGCTTTGGTCCCACATAGAGAGCCAGGAGCATGCAGTAGCTTAGTCTCAAAGTTTATATAAGGATAGTCAGCATCCAGTTTCCCTGGGTACCATGGGAGAGCTGTAGCTCACTGAGTGGTCACCAACAGGGCCCACTCTCAGTGGCTTCATAAGTTCATTCACAGGAAAGATGCTGCGGAAGAATTAACATTTGTATCTTCAGCTTTGAAAACAAGGACAAACACAAAATAGTTAGCAAGTATAAAAATAGCTAAAACAATCATCAGAGCTAAAAATGAGCATGAAAGAATTGGTTATTTATATGTTTCAGACAGGTGGGAGGGGAGCCATGTAATCATCTGTTTACATGAATTTGGCTTCTAGAAATTCCTGTAATCTGGACACATGATCTGAATGCCAGACTTGCATGTGCAGTATTTCTGGAGGAGCAAAGCTGAATGATGAAGTGAGATAAGCTACTTTGCAGAGTCCAAGGGCAGCACTATCCAGTGCTGACCCTCAGGACTTCACTGGTCTCAAGAAAGGAAAGCATCACTTAAGCTGTGAATCTGGACAAATGGACCACTGCAAGATATGCTGCTGTAGACAAAAATTGTGAAGCAGCAAATTCTTGTCTCCCTGTGTTGTAGGATGTCAACACTTTCCTAAACAGTTTGTAGGGAGCATTGCAGTGTTCATTGAGGAAAACGTTGAGGAATATGACAGTGAAGAATTTTCATATTAAAATGCTTTTCTCTTTTGCGTTCTTTCTCCTTTATCAAACAGTTGTGAAGACAGATGTCCATCCCAACCCAGAACATGCCCAACTGCCAAACCAGTGTGTTCTAGGCACTGTCGTTGTCCAAAGGAGAAGAAAGGTTCTCATGGGTCCCAAAGCAGAGAAACTCCTTGACTGAGCTTCCCCTATTCTTCGAAAATCCACTGCTTTGCAAAGTAGCTGTCACTGACTTTCAAACAATAGTAAACATGAACATCTTCCACATTATTAGCAGAAGAATTAATCCAGTCTGCATTTATTTATTAGAGTAATCACTAACTGCAAGTGAATCCTTTGGGACATTGGTAATTGTTCTCTAAGAGGTAACAACAGCTGATGAATTTCTGGCTGCATGGAAGAAAGACTGGAAAGTACCAGTTCAATGTTACATTATGGAAGATGAAACTGTGCATTGGAAATAGAGTCACAGTCTCCAGCCAGTCACTCAGAAATTGAGACTTGATAATCTTAGCCTCTGAATCCTTAGCTAATGCAGCTCCGGGGTAAAACTTTCTTCAGAAATTCAGTGTACAGGATTTGGCTTCTAATAGGTTCAGCACTGAGTTATTTGATCTACTGTCCAGCTTTGTTTATCATTTTGTGTTTATTGTACAACTACTGTCAGATGTGCCATATTTAAGTGTATATAAGAAAATAAATACATCAGTTATTCGAGTGGATTTGATTTTTCTCTGTTATTTTAAAACTCTGCCCAACAAAAAGAAAATAAGAAAAAACCCAACAGCCATTTCAAGACAGTTTTCCTACATTTGTTCCACAGGGACTGGCTTCTGCCCAAACTCAGGTCAAAAACAAGGTCATTTGACCCAATAGTTTCAGGGGAGAAAAAAAAAGCATTTTTCCCATCTCTGCCTGACAGCATGTATGATTTATTTATTTGTTGCTCGTGTAGTGTGTTAATCTTCCTAAGGGGATAACACCACACTAGTACTAACTCTTCAGTGATTTTTTGGAAAAGCACTGTTCACTTGAAAATGGTTTTCCTTTTAGCCTACCATGCAATGAAAATATCTCCTTTGCACTGAAATTCCTCTCCCCAGTGTGAGGCCTGAGTAACAGGCTTTAAGCAGATCAGGTAAAAAGGCAGCATTATTTTCTGAGCCACTGAAGTCTTGTGTGAGCTAGTCCAGTGAAAATATTATAAGCAATAATTCTGAACTGGAAGTGATATTCTTGACATCTGTATGATTTTTTTTCCCAGTTGCTGAATTCTCCAACTCTACACTGCACTGTGAAAAAAAGGAATAAAGTATATGAAACAAATGTTACAGAGATGGAACGTTTGACACAAAACAGGGAACAGGAAATGGATTTCCTGATGTGCAACTAAGATTTTCTTTTTTTCATATAGGAAACATAGATTGCTTTATAATAAAATTAGAGCCAAATCCTGTAAGACTGATTGAATGGCTGGACAAAACACCGAACAATTTAACAAGCCTTTAGTCTCAGTAAGGCATTTAGGATTTCGTGCTGAGTGTTTCCTAAGCCAGCTAGGACCTAGGTCTGTGCAAACATACCTGCAGGCTGTTTGTGCTGCCTGTTCTGTGAGCTGGCCTGGGATCCTCTCACTGGGCAGTGCAGTCTGACTTGTGAGCATCCTGGGTGGAGCCCCTGCAGCAGGGTTATCTCCTGGGCTGCACTGGGATCCTGCTTGTGGGTGCTCCTCCAGAGCCCCCACATGAACTCTGCATGGACAAGAAGGAGAAGGTGATCCCAGTGTAACACCAGGTGAGGCAGCCTGGAAGCACAAGCACACCCTTACATCTCCCCTTCTCCTCCAAGGGGCTCTAAATTCAAACACCTATGTGGTGGTGAGGTCCCTGAGCTGCACAGGGGTCCATAAATGGAGTGAACTTCCCCACCACTTCTATCTCTTCTGGGGGCACCCTGACCATTTGGCTGTGCTGCCAAGAAGCTACACCTGTAGCACACTCCTCAGAAAGCCAGGGAGCTGCAGAGGCAAACCTGACACTTAACTGTATATTTACTCTGGTAGTACCAGAGTTATAGGCAGTACAAATACATGTTTATGCAAAACCACACAGAAGTATTTGTAAAGCTAAATTCTATGGAAGGAAATCAACATTTACATTTCCTAGCTTATCCTGGAGTTTAGCAACTGGAATGCTGTATTAATTACATCTGTGCTTTGTCAGAGTTGATCTGTAGAGGCTTCCTGGGTCTTCTATCCTGACCAGTGAATATATTACCTTCATTTTTCAAAACTGAACACTCTTGCCAGAGAGACAAGTAGGCTCTTAGATATAGCAGTCACTGAGGGGCTGAAAATCATGCTCCAAAGCTTTTCTCACAGAGATAGAGAGGGATTTGAACATAAACCACCTAACCTCCAGGAGACTACAATGGCCATTAGAATACCTAGGCTGGAAAGGTACCAGCACTGACCACCACTGTGAACCCTGCTCTGAGCTTTTGACATTTCCCCATTCCACTGAAAAAGAGACCTGTGCCTGATTCCCAATGCAGGACTGAAGATCACAGTGGGATGGAGTTGAGATGAGATAGGCTTCTTTCAGTCTAAGCCTCTCAGTGAATTTAACCTTTAACCTCAAAATTTTGCTCTTAAATCTTGTGGATCACTTTGTTAAACATTTAGGCAAATATTTTTGATAGTGTTGTGGTTTAAGCCCAGCTGGGAATTAAATACCCCACAACTCACCTGCCCTGCCACCACCCTAGTGGGGAGATTTGGAAAGAAAAGGTAAACCTCATGGGTTGAAGTAAGAACAATCTGATAATTGAAACAAAATTGAATATAACAGCTACAACAACAATAAGAATACTAATGCTACTACTAGTAGTAGTTGTAATGGAAAGGGGTGAGAGAGGAATAAAACCCCAAAACCACAAATTAAGTACAACACAATTGTTCGCCACCAACCCAGTCCATCCCAGTGGTGATGGGAGTCCCCTTCCCTAACTCCCCCAATTTATACACTGGGCATGACATTCTATGAAATGGGACATCACTTTGGCCACTGAGGTCAGCCATCCTGGCTGTGTTTCCTCACAGCTTCTTGTGCATCTGCTCTCTGTCAGAGCATGGGAAATTGAAAAGCCTTGATTTAGAGTACTACTTAGCAATAGCCAAAACATCAGCGTGTTATCAATATTATTCTCATAGTAAAAACAAGAAAGAGCACTATACCAACTACTCAGCCCAAACCAGGACAGATACAAACATGCTCAAGCAACAGAGAATGTGTGATCATCAAAACCACACCTGGAGGTCAGTGTACAACTCAGTGTTATTTTCACTGAATTTAACCCCCTACAGGTTCTTCTACCTGTGAGGGATTTCTTTTGCAGGAGCAGTGTGCCTGAACACTTGTGGATTAAGAATGGTTCTTAGGCTTGCTGTGAAGATGGAAAAGGAAACTGCTTGTGGTGGCATTCACTAGCAAGTGTGACCTAAGCAGCCAACACACAGGCTTTTATCCAGTTTATAACTTCAGTTCTCCTCAGAGGTTCTCAGCCCTAGTTTCCAAAAGCCTTATGAATGTACTTCTGCATGCTTCAAGCAGAATTGTCAGCTCTGGTGCAACCTACAGGCATCTTACAGCCTATTTCTTTTACAGTAAATTCCTACCCCAGTGGATCATCTGCTTCTCAGGCCCTGTGCCTGTCCCTATTGTAGGGTGCTGCTCTTTGCTACCCTGCTCTCCTAATCATTAGAAAATTACCAAAGCTAGAGCACACACTGCATATCTGTAACACTCACTGAAACACTATGTGGAAAAGCTCATGAATTTAAGCACAGTGCTGTGTGATGGTCTTCACTGCCACAGCCCCAAGAATATATGGATGTCACCAACCCTGTGACATAGCCATAAATCCTCTACATGGAAGACCAGGACTAAAAGGAGGGTCTGGGTGAAGATGCAAACACATGCAGATAATTGACAGACTTTGGTGAGAATCTATAAAAGTTCAATGCTATTTTTTAGGTGAAATTCTGGATTTTTCATTTTTAAAAATTCAACAAACTTTAAAACAGAAATGCTTTATGTTATCTTTCATATCAATACATCAGACTGACTTTTAATTAGGATATTGAATATAGCAATTCAGAAGAATTAAATTAGATATGTAAAATTCATAGCAGATCTGTTTCTTGACTGATGCCATTAACTCAACCTATGACTAAATGACCCTCAGAGAGAGAAGGTTATTGAGCAGTGGAATGTTCTCTTTGAAGTTTGAAAGGCCTTTTATTACTCTGTTCAGCATGACTTGCTTTTTAGGCATATGGACATGATTTACAGATTTCATAGGCAGAATAATAGTGCTAAAAATTCCTGTTGTGGTGTGTCTTAATTTTTATATAGTGAAGGATGTCTTTAATGTGATATTTGTGTTATGTATGTAATAGGAATGACAGTACTTAAATAATAATTGTTAATTCTAAATAAATACACATAAAGTTTCTCAAGCCAGTGTTTTTTTTTTCCTCAAAAATCAGTATTTATGATTAGCTAGCTTCTACTTATATGTGCTTTTTTGCAGGAAGGGGACAAGAAAGAATATGAATCAGAATCATAACTAAATATGCACAATGCATTGAAAGAGCCAGGAAATATTTATCTACTTGCAAAAACCATACTTGATTTCCAGAAGGACAGAGGTACACATGTGCTCTTACCAAATGCTGGTGACATGGAAGAAATTCGAGCATGTCTTGGAAGTACTGCTCTCATTTACTTCAAAGGCTATCACAGGTCATGTGCTGTGACATTGCTTAGAGCAAGAATTATTCATGGGAAGGTTGGCAGAGCACATATAAATCCTGTCATACTCCTATACCCTGCAAACAAATAAATCTGTATGTATCCTTTGGGCATCAACTCCAGCTGACTTGTAAGGTCCCTTCTTGTATTCCAGAGAAAACAAATGTGAATCTGCTTAGGTTTATTTTCTGCTTTCTTATACCACTGCAAGTCAGGATTTATGCAATGAAAGTTATTTGGCTTTACAGTAGCATAAAAAAAAAAAAAAAGGAAAGGAAAATCTTGAGAACCCAAAACTGAATCTGAGGAAGGTCCTTCAGCTGCCTATTTTCTTTGTATTTTCTAAATAACTGGTAAATGCATTTCAACTTTAAAATATCAAAGATGCTGTCATCTTCTAATTCTGGACTTGTGGAGTGAATTGTTCTTTCCGGAATAATAAGGTGGATAACAGCCAAGTAAATCTATGTTCTCATTTATTAAAGTCTACATTAAAAAAAAAAATAAAAAGCAAGCAGGGGTTACAAGTGATGTACTGCCATTCATTTTATTTATCAAACTCCTACATCAGCAGTTACTTAAAAACCTCACTAAAAACTTTTAACTCAGGGGTAAAAAATCTGTTTTAAATTAAGATAAAAGGGAAGTGCTTTAGCCAATAAAACAAAATGAGTACACAAAACGATGTGTCAGGGCTTGGTCTGCATTTTTACTTCAACGCCATTAACACACTTCTTTGTTTCCACTTTTATTGTACTTTACAATACTACTCAATTCGAAAGGTCATTCCAGGCTGAGAGCAGTGGGGAATCCATAATTTAGCATGAACTGTTTCCTTTCTTAAACATCTAAAGGTACCTTTTAAATGTTTAAGGTTGAATAATCAATGATTTAATTCTAGTCTGCATTATATATATTTAAGAACACAACAGTAGTTATACAAAGAATATCTAGTTATGGAGTGTAATTACAAATTAAGTGCCAAAAAAATAAGGTAACAAAATCAGAAGCATTTCACTTTGCCATTTGCCCCACTTTCTTATGCTAAGTGGTGTTTTTAATTGGTGAAGACTATCTCGATGTGTGGCTTAGGATCACAGGTCCAGCTGAAAAGGTAATGCAAGACACCCAGACTAACCCATCCATTTCTGTTAGGTGATTCATTGGCAAGGCATTTATCCAAAACTTTCCCTTGACACCAGATCCCACTGTCTATGCACACTCATGTGCCTCCTTTGATCTTTTTTCTTGGGAAAGTGTATCTTAATTCCTATTAATGGAGTAACTTTTCAGAATTGTGTTTAAACAGTTAAATACAGTTGCACAACAGTTATTTTGACTCAGCCTCAGAATAAAATCACCAATACAAGTGATGAGACACAAGGAAGAGCTTAAAACATCCACAAAAACTATGCAATGCTTCTTATCAATATTGTCTTTGCAGCAAACATCAATATTTTCCTGTAGCTGAGTTATGAAGGCACATCATGAAAATCCCTTGAAAGTCATTTGGTCTCTCTGTTCCTCCATTTCCCTGTGCATCCCATTTTAAATCTACCCACAGCTCACTCCTAAAAGTTTTCAGAGCTAAGAATGTCTACACTTCTCTACCTGTCCCCTGGAGAACAGTCACCTTTTACCTTGCCCTGATCCACATCAATTAAATTTACCTCAGAACAGCACTTTCCAGCCCACACAAAGCTTGAAATCTGTGGCTTCCATTTCACACTTCAAGAATGGTTTGCATGCCTGAGTCTTCTCAATTCTAACAATCAAATATAAATTCTTCCTCCACTGACCTTACCTTGTTTTCATCTCTAGATATTCAAGGCTACAGTAGCAGTATCAATTTAAAGAAACACTTGTCTCATTTAATGGATTTTAAAGCATAATTAAAATTAATTATTCTTGATTAACAGTTTAAATCTGGATTCAAACTATCAATATACAGCTAATTATAGTATCAATATATAGAACTATTGATAGTTCATGCTTATATTTTATAAGAAACTCAATTTTCTTTAAATTCAAACTGTCCAATGCAGGCAGGTAATACTTTATTTGGCATAATGACTACAGAGAACAGTGCTAAAAATGTTCTGGAGCATTTGTGAGGTGGGAGTATTAGTAGTAGGAAATAAAACATACCAGATAGAGGTTCTTCAGCTTTGCACAGAGGTATTTTGCAGCACCACAAGGATGAACACATTTTGAGTTTCCAATAGCTCCATCTACTGTTGTCACTGCACCGTTTTTTCTCCTCCACCAGTAAGTCCTCACACATACTCAACTTTCAGTTAAACCCATTCTGTTAGCATTTTAAAGCTGAAACTCACCTGACAGTTCTACCACTCCAGTTTGTGTCAACTCATAGAATCATACAATGTAGAACTCTATCACATAAATTGCCAGTTTTTGACAGTTTGTCAAGTACGATTTCAAAGACACAAACAGATGACCTCTAGGCCAAGCCTTCTCTTCTAGCACAGCTGATATATCAGTGTTAAAGTACTCCAATGTGGCCTCAAGGCTGCAAAAGCAGAAATGGATCTGCAACTAAATAGACAGTAAAATCTAATAAAGCTGAAAAAAAAAATAGAGAGTAGAACCAAGTCTAGTGTGGTCAACATGCTGTGGCTTCATAACTGACACCAGACCTGTGTGTTACGGTAAATAATTTGATCCACATCAGACACAGGCAGAACTGTATTTCTGTCAGATTAGTCAGAGGGCTTGTTAGAGAGTAGATAGTAGTGGTATGCTGGCTGCAGGACAGATATCCCCTGGGTCTGCCAGTACAAAAACAACCAGTACTTCTGACAGACTTAAAATGCCAGGATAGCACAGACACCACTTTGCATTGTGTGCTCAGTAACGTGTTCCTGCCCTATTTGATGAGTACTTAAGCTGGATCACTGCCTTGGCTGGGAAGATGGAAGAACAGGCACCATCCAGGCTTTGTTTGCCATGGTTACTCCTGCTAGGGACCAGGAAGGACCAGAGACCAAGTGTTCAGGTACAGGAATGGATCCTGCATGGCAGTGTCAATGACTCATTCACAGGTGGTGTAACAGAGGGTTCTCCTCAGTAGCAGCCAATGCACTGTGGGCAGCTGTCCTGTCCTGTGGCTTGCTAAGGGATGTAACCTCTTTGTAACCTGTTTTGTAACCCCTAACCTGCTTATAAAGGCCAGAGGACTGGAAGCTACTCCTGGTATATATCCTTTGACTGCTCCCATGCTCTTCTTCACCTTCACTGGCCTGATTTGACAGGGAAAGGAATGCTCTGGGCTCTGGGGTGGAAGAGCACTGTAGGACCCAGAGAACAACCAAGTGATTGAGACCTTGGGGCATGCATGAGAGGCACAGATTACACACATGTGAGAGCTAACATGCACAGCCTTCAGCCTTGCCAAGCTACTTCCCCCTTCTGTTAGAAAATTCATGTCCCACAGATGGATTCCAAACTGCTTGGAAGGGAGAAGTGTCTGTAAAATGGAAAACCAACTTATTTTCTGGCATTTAAGAGAGAAATTTGGCTTCAAGAAAAGACACCCTTCTCCAGTTTGCATTTAATGGTAATTTCCTTCACAGACAGCACTGCGGTTTGCTAAGCTTTCAACTTGAAACCTGTATTTTAGAATTACATTAACATGTAATTTCAGCCAGCTTCTGTGGGATTCCATGAATAGGAAGACCCAGGTGCTTGAAGGAGAAAACCATGATTTTTCCTGGCTGCTTTATGGGAGGTATTCCAGCCAGGTAATGAGATTGGCCATATGCAGTAGAAACCAGGCAAAACCAACTTTTCTAAGGTATTAGAGAAATCTATTACATCCTGTTGCTATTTCCTAGCAGCAAAAAACAACTGCTGAGGTAGACAGTTGGATACTCACTCCCTCTATGCAGGAATCTTAGAAGTGACAGGCTCTCCAACTTAACCCTGTAAAAGTAAACTAAATGGAAGGACAATTAGTCCTCTTTCTTCAGAGGAACAAGTCCTAATACTGCTTTCCTCCTTATTTTGGAGCCTATTTAATTCCAGCAGGATCCAAAACTGCAAACACTGTCATTTTTCAAATAAGGTGTTGGGCTGCCTCTGGCTGCCCTGCTTGGTTTCACTAATCAGTCTCAGTTTATGATACATCTGTAGGCCACAATTCTCCATTCAGCAGTACTATTTTTCACTGATGTACTTCATTTGTAGCTTCCAACGGTTTCTGCTTTCCTGAATAATGAAAAGAAAATGTCCTTCACTTCAAGCCAGTTATGCAGCCTCACATCACTATTCCATGTCACAAGATTACTTTTCCAGGAGCACTATGGCTCCCTTGTCACAGCATCAGGTTCTAGAGCAGCACTGCTTCACAGCTCTTGTGTGAAGTACTCTGTGAATAACTGATAGCTTGTTTTTGTCAATTACTATTGTTTTTAATAATAAATGTGCATGCTTTAGGCCTATTGAGTGTAAATAAATGCATTAATTTAATACACCAGCTTATAAGACACAGCAAAGCCACTTCATCAAATAGTGACAATCTGTGCTCCATACAGACATGGAATAAGAGTAATGTCATCCAGCAGGCTGGGGGATAGAGTGGCAAATTCAGCCTGAGAGGAGGCTGAGTGAGAGTTGAAAGCACAGAATATTTGGCAGAAAGTTTTCCTATATTTTTGAGAACACTGAAGAGGTCTCCTTGAGGCACAATGGCATCTGCTACCTGAACATAAACACAGGAGTCTCTTTGAGTGTCCTCCATCTTTTCTCTCCATTAACTCAATTTATGAGATGTTTTAGAGAGCATTCAAAGACCAGGCTTAGAAGTAGCAATTACTCTGCTGTCACAGGTTTTACATCTTTTCTCTCTATTTATCCTACAGTCTCACTCTGACCTTGTATATACTCTGAAGGAGTGAATATACTGAGTGCAGGATTTAGAAAGTAAGAAAATTTGATTCTTTCTTCAGCTGTTGGTCCCTGAGCTTCACCTCAGATCAGGCAGGATAGACCCTGGATATGACCAGGGTCTGTGACACTTTTATGAATACACAACACAACACTACAGCCAGTGGAAAGTGAAATGTTAACCCATCCTTGTGAACCAGCTGTAGAGACAAAATTTAGTAGCACCTTTTTCAATTTGGCAGTGGCAAAGATTCCTTTCCTTTCCATTCAGATTTTTCCTAGGCTTCTTGTTAGACAAATTTTTCAAGTTCCCTTGAACATGACAACAGGAGAAGGCTGCTACTACAGTGGGATTTACTGGACCACTGATAGGAATGACATTAAGCCTAACTAAACATGTTTAATGAAGAACACAGATGTCAGACCACCAAAGCCAACATGCCAGGCCAAAGGCATGAAGGTTGGCCACCATCCCTGATCTCCTTCAGAAAGACATCCAGAGCCTATGGCCAACTGCTGGAAAAGTAAAGAAAGGGGCTGCTACATCAATACCAGTCACAATTTCTCTTCAGATTTTTAAAGTTTGCATACCAAGAAATACAACTTCTCTAGAGAACACACACAAAGAACTAATCTTAAAAAATAATTTTCCAAATAGTTAAAACCATAAGCATTATTTTCCTAACCTACAATTGGATTGACTTGACAGCTTGATTCTTCAGGGCAGTGTGACAGCAAGGGAAGTCACCACCACCATTTACCAGGGCTCCCAAGGGGTGCTGCTGTGGAGAACCCCCAAGTGCATTCCTCCTTCTCCTGGCACTTCTTTGGTGGCTTTTCCGTAGATGCAATTCAAGGCCACACCTTTACACTCAGGCTAAAGTTTCTTCTTAGAACTAGGATCCTTACAAACTCCTGCTTCTCAGAGTCTTCTTCTTTCACACGCTGCTGTTGCTGATGAGAAGCTTCCCCTCTTCTGGCCTCACATTCAGCTTCTCATCCTGAAATTCAGGTTCTTGACACGCCAGAGAAGCACCTGACAATGAAATCAGATTTGCCAGTGTTGGTCCCATCTTTCTGAACACATGAGAAAAATTCAATCAATGAGCAATGTTTTTCTTACTCAACACAGCAGTTTTTCACATCTTTCAGTCCCCAGAATGAAGTGCCTGATTTCCTCCTTAGTCCTTCCTGGGATCAATGCCTCCAAACCTCCAAGCTTCAGCCTAACAGGAATCCAGCCAGCACTCCAGCCTAGATCAGCTTGTGCTGTCACTCACAAGAAGCACATTTGCATAGTAGTCATGACAGACTCAAATCTGACAAAAGTAATATCAAAAGTCTTGACAGGAAAAAGGAGCTGCCAAACATAATTTTGGGAACATACAGGTAAGGCATGAACACCCTTCTTGGCAGCCAGCAGCAGTCAGGACAGTGTTGGAGCTACAAAAAAAGGCTGATTGTAAGGCTCCTTGAGAAGACCAGGAATACACAGCCAAGTGATGCCAACCCAGCTCCTTTCCCAGTGTTCAAGCTCCTGGACCGTCCATAAAAACCATGTGTTTAAACTTTATTTTCATTTAGAGACAGCAAGCTTTCAGCACTTGTGGCAGAAGAGTCTAGAACATTTCAGGAGCTCCAGTTCTCACTACGCCAAACACATCAGACCTTCTCCACTGGGGGCAAAGCAAAGCCTTTGGAATTCTGAGGCAATCTCATCCCTATATGGCATTTAGGTCACTCCTTCTCAGTAGCTCCGTACTACACTTTTTTGGACAACAACCGTCCGGGACGAGCTTCCTGCTTCAGCATGGACATCGCTGCTGCATGAGCGCGGAGCGCTCTGTGCCTGGCGCCGGGAGCGAGACAGGATCCCGGGATAGGGAGCTGGGGCGGAGCCGGGNGCGTGACGCAGCGCCGGGCGCTGATTGGCTGCGGCGCCGCCCCGCGTGGGCGCGGTGCCGCGGTGACCGGGAAATGGGGATATGGCGCCGGGCAGCGCGCAGGGAGCGCCGGCCGCCCGCAGGTACGTGCACGGTCCCCCCGCCCTCACCGCCGCCCGCGCTCCCCCGGGGCGGCCGCCGCGGTGACTGGACTCTTCAAGGAGCCGCGGCGCCGCCCCTCCCTGCGTGCGGCCCGCGCGGGACGCATGGTGGGCCCGGCGGCGCCGCCGACACTGAGGGGGCCGGGGGTCGTCGCGGGCGGCCGCCGGCGAGTGATGGCGCCTTGTGGTCCTTCCCCCGTCAGGAGCGGGCCTGGCATGGAGGGCGGAGGCCCGGCGGTGCACAGCGTGTGCATGGTGTCGGACTTCTTCTACCCCAACATGGGGGGCGTGGAGAGCCACGTGTACCAGCTGTCACAGTGCCTCATCGAGCGCGGCCACAAGGTCCTGGTGGTCACCCACGCCTACGGTCAGCGCAAGGGCGTCCGCTACCTCACTAGCGGGCTCAAAGTCTACTACCTGCCGCTGAAGGTGATGTACAACCAGTCCACGGCCACGACGCTGTTCCACAGCCTGCCCTTGCTCAGGTACATCTTCGTGCGGGAGCGGGTGACCATCGTGCACGCCCACAGCTCCTTCTCCGCCATGGCCCACGACGCCCTGTTCCACGCCAAGACCATGGGGCTGCGCACCGTGTTCACCGACCACTCCCTCTTCGGCTTCGCGGATGTCAGCTCGGTGCTGACCAACAAGCTGCTGACGGTGTCCCTGTGTGACACCAACCACATCATCTGCGTCTCCTACACCAGTAAGGAGAACACGGTGTTGCGAGCAGCCTTGGACCCTCGGATAGTCTCTGTTATCCCCAACGCTGTCGATCCCACCGACTTCACTCCAGACCCCTCGAGGAGGGATGACAGTACAATAACAATTGTTGTTGTCAGCAGACTTGTTTACAGAAAAGGTAAGTGGGGATCAAATGTAGGCTTGTTCTGGTTGTTTTCTTTCTTTGGAAAAGTCTTGGTCAAGTATCACTTAGGCTGTATCTGTGGTATGGATGGAATTTTCACTGGAAGTCATGAGGTGGCTGTTCTGAGCTTTTGTGTTTGTGAGCTCAAGAAGAAGAACTGTACATTTCTTTTTGTGTATGTTGGGTTCAGAGATGTGTTTCCTTTGTCCTACTGAAGATACTGAAAACTGCAATTTATAAAATGGAAAGTTTGGCTCATGTTGGACATAAGATTTAGGGCCTAATCTATATGTTCTGTTAGAAATATTTTAATTGGTTTTTATTTAATCAAGTGACAGCAACTTAAGCAATTTTTTTTCATATTTGTCTCCTAAGAGGTCACAAGTTGTGGTTTTTTTCGTATTTTTGTGTACAGCAGTTTAACTGTCTTTAAAAGACTTTTTTTTCACTTCTTCTGCTCTTGAATATAGTTACAGATGTGGGCATCATGAGAAGTTCTGAAATCAAATATAGTAATGGCTTGCCCTAAATTTTCTGTTCTTAGGTATTGATTTGCTTAGTGGTATAATTCCTGAGCTGTGTCAGAAATACCCAGAGTTACATTTCTTAGTTGGAGGAGAAGGACCAAAACGAATCGTACTGGAAGAAGTCCGGGAGAGATACCAGCTACATGACAGGTTTGTTCTGTGGATGTCTGTGACCCTTCAAAGTACTTCAGGGCTGGGGAACTGCCTGCCTTCTCTCCCTCTGATAAACCCCGAAATTTGAGGCTGGAGGCCTAAAGGCAAGGCAGATAAACCAGACACTGAGGAATTTGAGAGCTGGACTATGACCCAGGGAGTTAATTCATATTTCTGTGAATAGCCCCTGAATGAGCCTTCACTTAAGCTATAGAAAGCAGACTTAGATATAAATTTATCATACCCCTCTCTGCAACCATGATGCTTGGATCTCGTATGGCATCAGGTGTTAACAGCTCATTTGTGCTACTGCATGTGATGATGACTGCTAGTAATTCATTATTTCAGTATGAAACTTAAGCATAGCGCTTGTCTCATATGTGTTCTTGTAGTACTACAGGCATATTCCCTGGTGCAACCATATTACCAGAATGTTGCCATGATACATATGCATTTATGTATTTCTCTGGGGTTTTCTTGATCAAGAACAGTTTCATGTTCTCAATTGTTCATTTTGTTTTCTAGGTTTTTTGTTGCCTGTTTTGTACTTTAGTCAGTGATTCCCCCAATTAAAATTGTCAGGATCATTCTCATTTTAACCTTTATTGTTTTCCAATATCTCTTCAAGATGATAGGTCCTGACCATTGTATCTTAAAAACTTTTTCCCTTGTCAAACTCAGATTGGTCAGACCTCACACTGAAAATTCAGATAATGCATTTGACAAATCTTAATTATTAACTGAATTAGACAATTTTTTTTCTTGCAGAACTAGAAGGCTCAGTAGCAATGTTCTGGAGGCAAATGTCATTAAAACAGCAACTTCTCCCACCAACTTTATTCTTAAAAGTTTCTTTCATTGTGGCAATAAAAAACCAGAATCTTCTATTTCTCCGTTGCTGGAAAAAATTAGAGAAAACTAAACTGAGGTGCCCGTCTTTGTTCTCTCACTATATAAGTGTGAACCACTGGTACTTTTTTCAGAATATATGTAACACTGTACAGCATTATTATGGTCCAAATCTAGTGTTTATCTCTGGTTTTTTTTTTGGTTTTTTTCTCCTTGTATGCAGGGTGCGTCTTCTAGGAGGCTTGGAACACCAGGATGTTAGAAATGTTCTGGTCCAGGGACACATTTTTCTCAACACTTCCCTCACTGAGGCCTTTTGTATGGCTATTGTGGAGGCAGCAAGCTGTGGTTTACAGGTAAAAAAAAATAAATTTCAGTATCTAGAAAGCATGTATCCATTTTAAACAAATTTCACAATGAAATAATATGTGCTTATAACATTTGATTTCATCTGAGGTTTTGTCTTGACAGAGGTAAGCAAATACTATCCCCGTTTAAAAATCACCTGGAAGCTGGGACAGAAGGGTAACTGAAACTGCTTAAGCTCCAGGAAGGATTTTGTGCAGAATTGGGAATAACATGTAAATTTGCTCTCAGTTCTCTGAACTAGCCAGACTGTCTCTCCAAAATACTAGTTTGTATGTACTCACTTACAGAGTTTTGGGGTAGTTGATGTTCACAAAAGTTTACTTTGACAGTACTTTGAAAGGAGCTGAAGAAAAATAGCCTATGTAAGGATTCAAGATAAGTTGGGGAGAGAGAAAACAGTAAAAGCCCTTTCTAACTGATTTACAACTCAGATTGACAACTCAAAAAGAAGTTGAGTCAATAGCCAAAAAGAATTAGAGTTTCCCAATAAAATATAAAGAAATCTTATTAAAAAGACACACTGATAAGTACTAAATTTACAGTAAGTATAGAAAATGTGAGTGACTTCAGTTTTTTTTTTACTTCAGTATCCTTTGACAGCAGTTACTACCTAGTTTTGGTTATTCTCTTGCTGTCTCTTCTCTAGAGGTGAGGAAGTTCTGCAGTTTCTTACTGCCCAGTGTTTAGAGATGATTGTACAATGTGAGTCAGTAACTTCTGATTTCCCTTTAAAAATAATAATTCAGATTAATATAAATAAGTTTTTGCAAGTGTTCAGTAACCTAGGAAACTGAAATTTTAAGTATGTGATAAAATTATGCCCTGCAAATAGAGTTAACAGGTTTTTTTGAGATACTATGGAGGAAATGTCCAAAATCTGGTTACACAGGTTTAGTTGTGTACTGTGGCAAGCACCTTCAGGAAAGGTGTCTCATTCATTCTCCCACTTCAGGAAAGTGGCTACTCATTAGACCACGTCTTCTGTTTTATCATGGCATCAAAGCATCATTCTGGACAATGCTGAAGGTAATCTGTTCTGCTCTGTCTTCTCTGAGGTTTACACCTTTAGTTCACATACAGGTCAAGTTCTCAAACCATGATATTTTCCTATTCTTTTAAATAGCTGCATCTAAACAATGTAATAGCATTGTCATTACACGGTTTCATTTTTTATGTTGCATATATGCTGTTTCTTTTGTTTGTTTCAAAGGTGGTGAGTACAAGAGTTGGTGGGATTCCAGAGGTACTTCCAGAAAATCTCATCATTTTGTGTGAGCCCTCTGTGAAATCTTTGTGTGATGGACTAGAAAAAGCTATTGCCCAGCTCAGATCAGGAACTCTGCCATCTCCAGAAACTGTTCATAATGAAGTAAAGACATTTTATACCTGGAGGAATGTAGCAGAGAGAACTGAGAAAGTATGTATAATCACTTTCAAATTCTCTGAAAGTACATTTCTGAAACAATTCTTGCTTTGAAATAGTACTATGCACATTCACCATGTAATATTCCAGTGTAATTTTTCAGCATGTTTACTGTCAAACATACATGGTTTTAAAAAGTTCAGAAAATGCTTTTTTTTCCCCCTAAATACATTCCTGGATAGGTGACTTTTTTCCTATTTGAATTTTCTAACATGCCATAGTTGCTGGTAAATATTGTGAAGAAAAACCTAGATCTTTAGTTAGATTTTTACTCATTTATTTATTCAAATCTTCACATGAAGCAACTTTT
Organism: Toxostoma redivivum; assembly: GCA_013397375.1. NCBI lineage: Eukaryota > Metazoa > Chordata > Aves > Passeriformes > Mimidae > Toxostoma > Toxostoma redivivum. Next base: position 106,720 of record VXBI01006666.1, on the reverse strand, counting down.
CTGGCATAACTGGAAAATGTGCTACATAAGGTGTATGACAAGGTAAGGACAGTTCATGACAAAGTTTGCTATGTGCTAACAAGTAGTTTAAAATTATGAGAGGTAGTTCAATGCTGGAAGGCTGAACACAGCTGGGCTTACATAAGCTGTGGTTGTAATGAAAATTTATTTTCATAGTTTTGAAATCATATTTCAGAACTAGAACTGCACTTTAGTATAAAACCTCTGCCTTTAGTGAAGAATGTTGGCTGCAGTAATGTTACAAACACCTGTGGAGATGTCACTTCTGACTTCACCTTCTGTGTTTTAGAGAGGAGAGAGAAGGTGAACCCCATTCCTCTTCCTTAGATTATACTGCATTCAACTATATATGCCTCACAAGCCTCCTCAAAGTGCCATGTACAACCAGTTTATTTTTTTATTTTCAAGTGCCATCAGTATCATTCATTTTATGATTTTGTAACTGCAAGCAGCATTTGAATTGCAAAGTTTTACAGACGTTAGCTTAGATTTGAGCTAGCTTTATATAGCCTTTTCTTAAAAAAGCCCATCAGTACTTCATGAAGGAAAATGGTTATAGAATTGGTAGAAGTATGCATAGATCTTAAATTGTACAGAAGACAGTTGTTTGTTAGCAAATTGTTAAGTTGCCTGTAGAATGGAGTCTGAAACATTCTTAAGAAAAAAACTTCAAGCCTTTTTGGAGTGGTTTGTAGTGGGTTTGTAGTTGGCTATAGTAAGTCACTAGTAGCATGTATTTGCTCTGTGCAGTAATTGAACTAGTGTTTCTTTAAACTAAAATCAGGAGCGTATTACGATTTGCTTCATTGTTCAAATACAGAATTTGGAATAATGCCAAACTCACCTAAGAGTTCATCCATCTTTGTGTTTAAAATCTAGTAATTGCATGTTCACACTGTTCCTAGTACTGATGTGAATATGAAATTAGAACCCATTCAATTAATTAAAACCCCCAACCCTTTCTGTATAATATTATATGAGAGACAAATCACACAGCCTTCCTAGTTAATGAAATAGTTTTGAAGTGTATAAAAGAAGAGAATGTTTCATATTTCTCCTTAAATAAATGAAAGGAATGTCTATAACAAGACTCATAAATCAGCACTTTGGATCTGCAAAGCTTTTTGGGGGGGTAATATTTGTCCCATCTGGTAGCTAAGAACAGATCATTTATTTTGCGTAGTGATGGCAAAGTACTGCTCGATTTTTGAGGTAGAAGCAACTCATTTTTAAGATGTTACTTTCTGTCTCCTCTCTGTTTAGGTGTATGACAGAGTTGCAGATGAAGTGGTTTTACCAATGAAGGAGCGACTGGACAGACTAATGACTCACTGTGGCCCAGTGACTGGGTGCATTTTTGCTTTTTTTGCTGTTCTGAACTTCCTTTTCTTGGCGTTTCTGAGGTGGATGACTCCAGATTCCATGATTGATGTTGCAATAGATGCTACAGGACCTGAGGGTGCATGGACTAAACAGTGTTTTTTTGGGAAAAAAAGAAGAGTTAAAGAAGAACTTCCAAACTTTTACACTGCTCAAATGGAGAGGGAAGAATGTGTCGGTCACTAATGGTTTTAATGCTTGTTGACAGAGACATTACTCTTCAAACTCTTTAGTTTCTTTCTGAAGTTCTTGGAAAGAAACATAGTTCAATGTACTACCTCAATTCAGGATGTTCTTAGCTCAGTTCTGAATTCATGCAAATTTACAGGCACCTCTTTTGCACTGAAAACTGGGAGGAGAACATGGGTTTTTATATATGTCAGAAGCCTTGGAAACAAAAGATTTTTGTTGATAACTTGAACATTGCAGAAAGGGACTTAAGATGTTTGGGAAAGCAAAACACAAAAATTATTAGCTTACTGTAGTTCCTGCTAATCCCTGATGTTTACATGGATTTTTATTTTAAGACCTCTTTCAAAATAGTTAAAAACTCAACAAAATACACCCTTTTTCTCCTAAGATGAAAATGGCACTTGAAATTACTCATAAAGTCCATTACCATGTAAATTTCAGCGACTTAGTTATAGCAGTTGTGTCCTAGTGACAGTATTTTGCCTGCATAACATTATTATTATTTTGAAGTTTTTCCTTAGTCAGAAGTGCTCATCCTGTTGCTATATCAAAATTCCATAATGATTTTCTGGTGTTTTCAGAGGTGCTAAATTTGTCCTGTTCTCTTACATGTGTGGAAATTATATAAAGCTTATAGTGGTTTTGGGTTTTGTTTTTGTTTTTCAGTACATAGGCGAAGAAATAGTATTCTTTAGAAATAATACAGCCTTCAGAAACATCTCAGGCCTGAAAACTTCCAGCAGACTGTGCCAAAGTGTGAAGTAACACATGCTTGAGAGAGCAAAATCTGTGAAGGGCTTAAAAAGCACACTTGTGCTTACTTGCTCTCTCCCACCTCCCACTCACCCATACTTTTTTCCTACCATTTCTCTTTCCCCTTCCCCTTACTTATGACCAAAGTGGCATTTCAGTCCATCTCTGGGAGGGACAGCATTCAGGGTGAATGATTTCACCTCATCCACATCAGGAACACTGGCTGGCAGGTTCTGCATGTGAAATCTTGGGAAGGTATCCCTTAAGTGGAAATAACCAATGGCTGTGCTTTTCATGGAGAGACAGACAGACAGAGAGAAGGACCATCTGTGAGGAGTCCTGAATGATGTGTGCATGGGGCAAGAGGCAGCACAGCATTGTGCCAATGTGTGTGAGTAGAGGTGTTTGTTTCATTCAGCCACCTCTAAAATTGCCCCTTGTCTGATGCACTGGGTTAATTTCTTTTTCAAGCATCACTAATGATGACAAGCATACTATTTTATGACTGGAGTATTGCGTGCTGTTGGACACTGTATTAATATTAAAACTGTGCAATATGAAAATACTGTTTCCAGACCCTTGAAGGGTAGTATTTAACACATTACTTCTGCCAAATTCATGTTGTTTGGGTAGAGATGTAATTACACAAGCATTTTATAATTTCATTGAGCATATTTTCATGAAACACAAAGATAATGTAAATAATTGCCATATATAAAGTCTATTTTCTTTTACTAGAATTTTTAGCCTTTGATATGTAACATACAGTGTGTAATATTACAATTTGAGTTTTTCAAACTCTGCATTAAAAGTGAAAGTCATCCAAAATGGTGCCACAAGGTTTAAGGATAAATGGGTAGAATTAAGCTAATATTTTACTTTTCTAAGTTATTCTTTTTTTTAATATTATTCAAGCATTCAGATTTCTAACCTTTTGAAAATACTTATTGTCACTCCAGGGAAATATTATATATATATGTATGTATATATGTATTTTTAGTAATATTTTGTTTGTTCTCTTTTGTTTCTGTTTAGTTTCCTGCAACATCTACAAACACTATTTGAAAGGATTGTGTGTATCTGTTCAAAATGCTTTTTTCTTTTGTGGAACATTGTGTACTTAGGAATAACACAATAAAACCTTGTTATGGTTTATGTTATGGTTATGTTTACAAGACCAATGTAAAGTTTATCTAGAAGTTTATTTACCTTTCCATAAAGAATGGAAAGGTAATTTGTGGGAACATATAATTAGAAAATACAGAACTACAAAGCATAATGCTGCTTTCCACCACTGATTGTTTGAGTTCTTATGAGACTGTTTTTTAATAATCATCTTTCTGTACAAGCTGCCATGCAAACTTAACCCATAGCTGATTTCTCAAATAACACCACTTTTATTATGCAGAACTCTGTGGAAATGATTTGCTCACTGGCCTTGTGCAGTGGAGTAAAGGGTGATGCCACAGAAATATTTACAATTTTACAAAACAACAGTGGGTAACATGAAAAAGGTTAAATAGCAGAATACTAAAAAAAACCAATGAGATAAAGAGTGTGGTTAGAAATTAATAAAATAACTTGTTAAAAAATTAAAATATTTTAATTGTGCTTGAAGGTAATATTTGATTGTTGTGAAATACTGGGGAAATGTTAGCAAAGAGAGAGTAATGCTAATTAAGCAAAGTCTTGCACAGAGCAGAGCCTCTGGTGTGTAGGAGGAGCAGGAAGAGCTGTATAGAAGGTGCCCCCCCAAACTGCAATGCAATTTCATCCCCAGGCACAAGGAGAAATGTTGTTTCCAATACATTGTGTGCAGACACTGAATTAAGGTGTTGATAATTGAAAATTGTAGGTTAAACCATACAATACACCATACAAGCATCAAGTAAAGTATGGATATAAGATTAGTCTTTCAGACTGTGTTTTAGTGGGTGTGGATAGATCTGTAAGAAGGTAAATAAATAATTTAATTTTTGTGGTCAAGTTTTTCTGCATCTGTTTATATTTTTCCCTTTTTAATATTTATTTCACTAGTCACTTTTTTTTACACATGCTTAGACTTTTAAAAATTAATTGTAAAAGTCATTCAGGTGCTTTCTGCTTCAGTAAAATACAGACTTTTTGTAAATAGATAAAAGAATAATCAATCTCAAAATGGTTTAATATTTTTATTTTCTTTAATTAAAAGTATTTCAGTATTTTTGTGTTTAATTGCTGTCATTTAAAAAACTCATCATATTTGCTGTGCATCAGGACACTTGGTAGTATGTTGACTTCCACAGTTTTCCCTAATGACTTGAGCATTGACATAGATAACAGGTGGATATTTTTTAAGGAAACAAAACTAAAGGCAGGATATGATTATGCATTTATAATTTTACCAAAATTATACTTTTTTCTTGTAAACCTAGCAGGTAGACTAGGTTGCTTTCAGATCCTGACATGCTTCCACACTGTTGTAACTCTAGAGATGCTGCTTGTGCAGGATTCATGGAACTTTAACTGTGCATGGCTGGTTGTCTTTTCATGCTGCTTCCTCAAGCTGCTTGTTTAAGGAGGAGGGACTGGTGCATTCCCCGAGAGTACAGGCACTGGCTGCTGCTGGGATTTGCTGTCTTCCTCCCCAGGCAGCAGCAGGAGTTTCAATAACCAGACCTTACTCATTGTGATGGGTGGCAGATAGGTGAGATGAATCCCACATTGGCTTGAGAACAACCAGTGAGTCACTCTCCACATCTCTCTTTTAAAAGCAGGAGTGTTGTAAGTGTGCTGACCTAAGGATGCAAGTAAGGCAAGGCTTGTGTGGGAAGTGGTGTCATTTATTAGATCAAACTGATAGAAAAGAAGTAGCCAGGCTCTGTATGGTCATCTTTGTTCTCATCTCTTCTGTTGGAGTGTTCCTGACTCCTTCTTTTCCCCAGTTGACTTACTTTGATTGAATACATTTGATAGTCTACTCCCAACTACATACATTAGAAATGCACTGCTGTAATTCAAAGTATGTGTAGCATAAGAATAGACCAATACCTCTTTGAAGTTCTTTGAGATGAATATCCCTCAAACTTTTATTTCCTTGCCAAATTCTTCAGGTCACATCTGATACTTCTCCCTAAAAGTTGGATAAAGTTAAGGTGAACCTTGCTGAAAGTGAGTTGTTTTCTAAGTTGGATTGCTGCTTTTTTCCTGCTTATTCCTTGCATGTTTGTAACTGAGCATATATAAACACTACCTTTCCAGTTTTTTGGAGGATCTAGTAAACCTATTTATCATCTCATGACAATTTTTTTTAAGGATTCATATATCTTTTGGATATTTTGATTTAACAATTTAGTAATTATCCTAGAGTTAAGAGTGGTTCATGGAGTACTTTGGGCATCTTGCAGAAGTTCTCAGTGAAGTGCGTTTTTTCTACAAGGGGCTGACTTGTTCACTCATGTCTGTCAATGGAGTTGCATAATCCACCTCGCTCAGCTCACATCAATGACGCTCAAAAGAGCAAGGGAGGAACAATGACAATCCTGTGTCTGCACTGTCACTGCTCTTGTGTTCTGCCTGTTCTCATGCCTACACAGTGTTGCTCATCTCTGATTTCAAAAATACCAGAGATTTCTCAGAGATCACACCCAATCTTGCTGTGGTTTGCCTGACTACCACCTTCACCAGTATTCGTACTTCTCACCATGCTGTTCAGCTGTCTTCCTAATGGTGATTTTCTTTTACATCCACTGCAGTAATTTTCCTAGTGCTCTTGTACAGTAGGAGCAGATTAGGAGACTATACAAGTTTTTCTCAAATGAGTCACTCAATAATTTAACTGAAAATATTTATTTGTCTTATTCTGAAGCCAGGAGGGTGATTTTGCTGCTACACAAATAGAGTTAGTCCTTCTGGGAGAGTCATGTTCCAGTGACTCCTTCCAAGTGGTCAAACTTTCTCAATGTTTTTTAGAGCACTTGGAGAGGTCTTTGGTATCATTCCATTAGGGGTAAGATAATTTCAGTGCAAATCACCTGATTTTCAGTTTTGTTTATTTTTCTGAGTTTTATGGACATGTACAATTCTACACACCATCTAGCAGGCTGATGATGAAAGAAATCAATGAATCTCCTCTGCAACCAAAAGCCAGTTTTCTGTTTTTTCTCTTAATTAATGCTCTTCTTTCTTGCTTATGTCCTATTGAGAGCCAGTTTTGTAAATCCTATACGAGAGAGATTTCTTCGTCATTTAGGGTTACTTTACTTTGTAATGGTATTAATATTTTTATGTGCTCTTTTTCTTTGCATCCTACATTTTGTTCTTTACAGCTTTTACTGTTCCTCTGGCTGCAGGAGGAATGTTTTCATTATCAGATTTTTCTGGGCTGACCATTCCTTTTTTTGGTCCACCTTTGTTTGCTAATTTCTCCTCTTTGTTTCTCAGCTGAGAAAAATTAACTGCCAATAAACCAATATCTTTTTCTGTGATTCCTTAACTGAAATTCTCTTGTCCTGTAATCCATATGTTGAGCTGTCTTCTCCTGTGGCAAACTGTATTAAAATTAAAAAGAAGAAATTTTCCTCTTTTGGATTCGTAAGTATTATAGTTTCAATAGGTATGTAATGTTACTGTGTAAGGAAAGGTAGATGTAATATTTTTGTAAGGAGTTAAGTTATGTAAGAATGTAATTTAATTCAGAATTTTAGAAAAATTGGTTCACTTGAGAAAATTGCTTGGGGTGTTTTATCTCTGCAAATATTTTATATAGCATCTAAGTGCACCTGGGAGGGCTGAGCACTGGAGACAGCAAGATACTAAACCAACTGTATTGCAATAAACCAAAAGAAATTATATCTAAAATGCCCAGAGAAATAATTTGCTGTATAATTTTTTGTGTGCATATTCACCATCTCTTTTGGATCTCTAAGAGAGGAATTATCCTGCTCTTTTCCTTGACAGATGTCAGAATTGAAGGCTAAGAGAACCTGGGCAAAGAAGGGAATCAAGTAAGAAATAAAACCTCCTCCTGTGGTACATATAGGAAAATAGGAATAAATAAAAGTTTAAAATAAAAAGAGATGGTGTGTTCTACGTAGATTCAAATAAATACATGCAGAAAAAAACTTTGTTTTCTATGAAAGCCATGTGCCTTCAGAAAGTAAAAAGGAGAGTGAAAAAAAGGATGCATCATGTTCACTTTCAAATATTACACCTTTGAGTCAAAGAAGGATAATGTAAAAATATTTCCAAAACAGAGAATGCTATTTGCAAGAGATATCAGTGGACACCATTCTTTATCCCTGAGGAATGGGAAAAACTGACATGTTATCATGTGTTTCTTTTTGTGCCATTTCTATGCGTTTTTCTCCTCCTACAATAACTTTGACTTCTTAGCTCTGGCTTTGGCCATGTGAGTTTATTTCAAATTCTTTCATGATAATGCTTTTCTTTGACATGTTTGCCTTTGTTCTGTGTCTGAATACCAGCAAGGCCTGTTCTCAAGATGGAAAAGACAGGAAAGTATTATTTTTGCAGCACCTCTGAACAATTTTTGCCACTTTATCTACGCAGTCTTTGTAAATGGAACTGCTACCCAAAGAATAAATCTAATGTGGGTGTATAGGCTTTCAGGTGGTATGGAGAACATCTATCTGAAAATTTATTCTCATTTATGTGGGTTTGGAATCAATTTTCTCATTTGTTTTCTGAATGCAGAAATGTTCAAAATATCTTATCCTTGATATTGTTATTTTGTGTCAAATAACTCATACCAAATAAAACCAGCATGTATTTTTGATAACTGCGGAACAGCAGGTCCTGAAGGGTTTAAAATAGATGACATATGATACCAAGAATAGCCCAGTGCAACTTGGCCAACGAGAGAAACTATTCAAAGAGCAACCCAAAATGGAGGGCAGTTCTATACTCCATTCTTTCACTAACATTTATTTTGCCATTTTTGCTTTGTTTTGCTTCAAGCTTTTAATTAAGATTTCCTTGGCTTTGCTGACCCATTTCTATATTGTAAAAGGCAACAGAAAGGAAGCTGCCAGGATAGCAGAAGAGATCTATGGAATAGTCCCAGGTAAAGTAAAAACATGGACTTTCTAACATTTAAATGTTTTATTTGCCCCATTTTTGTAACTTGAGGATTTAAATCAGTGAGTTGCCATGAAATGAGGGATTTTTTGATAAATGCATGGGTAAAGGTTTTAACCTGAAGTGCTTTCCATTTCTGGGGTCTTTGCAGTGTCAGTATGTGTTGGCATGATTTAGGTGTGCAAATATGAGACTCCAACAATTACCCAGCTAGAATGAGGACAACATTTGCTCAAGGCACTATGGTAAATAACAATATTTTTCTCAGATACAAGATAGTTTTACTAAACATCCAGTTTTACTGCCAGAGAATATTTAGGGAAAAATTTTAGCACATTGATTTTCTGAAAGGAGATGCTAGGAGGATATAACTAATGGCTTAATGAATCCAAGCCAAGAATCCTTGTTTTGTTAAATCAGATGATGAAAATGAATGCAGCTAAAATAGTTCTAAAAAATACACAGCACAAGAATACATTGTATTTCCTTGGTTACTTAGTAGTTCACGGTTTTGTTTTTTTTCAAATGATTTTTGTCCTTCAGATCACTGCCATAATAATGAATAGGCATGTATTTGCATTCCTGTTAATTCCACTAATTAAAATGACACAGTATTTTCAATGTACTGCTAATGAGGGCTTATTTTCCTAGCTGAAGATTCTTATCAGCATTGTGATATCACACATTTCTATGTGACTCATTCGTTGGGCACTCCTGATTGTGCCATCATGAACAGGCATAGGAAAGCACCAGAACACAGATGGAGTGGGATGGCCACCCAGAGCAGGGAGATTAAGATCTGGCCAAGAGAAATATTGCAGCCAAGCATTTTTGACAAAGCCTTTATGAAGCCTGTATATGTTCAGGCATGTCTTGGTTATTAATTTATTTTTAATTGTCCAGAATATAATTCCAATCATTTATTACTGTTATTTTTTCCCCAAACACCTTTATGCAATCATAATCTGACACATGGTGAACAGCAGTTTTTGCTTCAAACAGGTTCTTATTGAGGTGCCTTGAAATTCAGCAGGCTGTTAACATATTTTTATCTGCAAGTTTCCATTTGCAGAAAGCCATTAAGGATAATCTTACAAAATGTAAGATCACGTGATGTTGTTGTTGGGGCACTATATCATATTACAGTCAGAGGTTCACAACCTTTTCTCTTTGCAGTGAAGTAGCACAGCAGCAGCAGCAGCAGGGCTGTGTAATTCCTCTGTAGGCATTTAAAAAGAGCATTTTCAGTCATGTCGCTCCCAGCTGAGAAGGGGAGATGTGCCCCCTATGGGAACTATATTTGCCACACGTTTCAGGGAGGTAGGTCGTGGTGGCTGGTGTGGAGGTGTGCAGCAGTGTGTGTTGTCCTGAGGCTGTGTGTGTACACACATGCATTGGAAATGCCCTGCAAATGCATGTGAGAACATGCACTTGCACATGTTGTACTCTGCATAAAAGGGTAAGTAAGGCCCTGTAGCTCTGTTGTCTGAATAACTCCTGAATCTCTCCGCTGCATAAGGGCTCTGGGCTTTGTCACTTGCAATGTCTTCTGACTTTCTGAACTCAGCTTGCCTATTTCAGTCAGCAGCATGATGAGTGGGGTATTTGGGATGTTTTCAGGTAGACATTTCTTGGTCCCTACTCAGTTCCTGTTTCCATCATTTTGACTGATGTGTCATTCAGAGCCTTGCCATATATTGTGCTACCTGGTCTTTCCATGCCAGTTTCCTGCCTTAGGAGCCCAGGAAGTGCTACGTAAATAAATGGAAACAAAAGTAATAACTATAGTTAAAATTGTGACTCCAATAGCTGAAGTTCATCCTGGCCTCTGGGTAACAAAAGGAGACTTCTTTGGCCAAGGGTAAAATCTCTGCTGTGTCCTTGGCCTCAAGCCCCCATGATCGTGTCTGTGCCTCTCACTGGTTTCTCCCTGCCTTGGGTAGCATTTGAAATGGAGATAAATCACCCCTTCCATTCTCTCTGGTGTGCAGCATAGCTGAAAAAATTAAACAGGACGAGGGTTTCAAATACAGTGCCCATGGGTTTGCTGTACAACAGAGCATGAATGCAAACACTGGTATTGCTTCTGTCCTGTGGCACTGGAAAGGCAGCTGGCCTTTGGAGAAACACTTATGACACGCTGTGTCACAGTATGGTTATAAATTTTAATATAGGACAAGTAAATTTGCTCTCTACTTGAGTGGCAGGGATTTAACCTGAGCTGAATGTCTATGCCTGTAGGTAGTAGCTAGGCTAAATAATTATTTTTCTTAGCACATAAATAGATTAAGATAAGAAAAAGGGCAAGCAAGCCTACATGAAGGAGCCTGAGTTCAGCATCTCAAAATTATTAAAGAAGAAAAGTAAAGCCTTCAGGCAGAATTTGTTTTTCCATGTACTTTCTAACATTTTTCAGTGAAGAGAATGATTAAACCTGTTACATGGTAGTCTGAGAGGGAGGATGTTATTTATGAAATTGCCAGTTCAGGAAATAAAACTGCCAAGGACATGCCAGAATTCATTTGATGGACAAGTCAACCCGTCTGTGAGGCTCTTAACAAAGTGTCAGAGAAGCTGGGATACAATTTGTGACAAGTGCTCCCGAGAAAAGGTGGAGGCTGATATGGTTTTGAGTAGGAGAATTGCAGGGTTCTGAAGTCTCCCTGTGAGACTCAGTAGCATTAAACTCGTGATCTTTGCTGAAACATGATTTTAGCTGTTCTTTTAAAAGTCTGCCAAGAAGCTTTTGTTTAGGTCCCTTAGTGAGCAGCCAGCTTTCTCAGGATTGCTGACCCCTCAGCTGCTCTGCTGAAATTAATTCATCAGGCAGTTTCACTGCTGAGCCCTCATTGATTTCAGTCCTGATCTGCATTTACACGTGGCTGTGCTTGCCCTGTCCTCCCCAGATCTGCTTTGCTGCATACCTGAATTAGCTTCTGTGCATTTGCTGTTTCAGGCAGCTGGGCAGACCGGTCCCCTCTTCATGATGCTGCCTTCCAGGGACGCCTTCTCTCTCTGAAAACCTTGATTGCACAGGTAAAAGCCCACAGGTAAAGAAAAGGCTGGGAAGCAAGGTGGTTTCACATGAATTGCATTTACGGGCTGGTGAGCTGGTAATAGACTGCAACAGGGCATAAGAAATATGGCTGTATGAATAATATTTCAGCACAAACACCTCTGGGCATGTATTAGTTTGCTCAGCTAAGAATCTAGGAACAAGCCTGGGACAAAGACTATCACAGCTTGCTGCTGCTGCAGTGATCCTTGTGCTCTTTCTCAATGATGAAGCATGCAACCAGGCTTGAGAATAGGGACAGTAAATATATAAATATATATATGTAGGCTATTAAAAGAAAAAAAACAAAAAAGTAAAAAGCTGTAAAAGTGCATCTTGCTTTTTATAAAGTCAGCCTACAACCCTCTGCTCCAAAAGGAACTGAGAGATCAGACAAAAGGAAGAGAGGAGGAAAGAATACATGAGAAGATAAATAAGCTGGATATGAAAAGAGATAGGTTGTGGTTTTTTGTGCTCTGCCAATCATCTTCCTCACCATCTTTGCTTAAACTCAGTCCACATCTAGCACAAATAGGTAACTGTCTCCCGCTCCTTGGCCCCAAGGCAACTGCAGGGAAATTAATTCCCTGAGTGTAAAGCTTTTGACTTGGCCATCAGACTTTTTATAGTCAAGGTAAATAATTTCTACCAGAGGCCACAGCTCTGATGGACAACATCCTCAAGGAGTGGAGCTGCCAGTGTGAAAGCCTCCTCCCCAGACATCTCTTGAGGCATAGCTGCAGCTAAAAAAAGATGCTGTTTACAGACACTATTTGTCCTCCCATTTTCTGATCCCTCTTTCCTTCACCTGCTGACATAAAGTGATTTTTATGGAAAAGAAAGTGATGGAGATTAGAGATAAAAAGAAAGACTCTTTATTCATTTAGGGATTTGATGGTTTTCTGACCCTCTATTTCCATTTACACTGACCTTAAACCACTTGCTTCCTGGAGCACCCAGCATGTTATTCAGCAGATACCCTGGTTATGCACTGTTCATGGTTGTACATTGAGGAAGTACCCAATGGTGTGGTTATATAATTTAGTTAATCCACATTTTCTCCTTTCCCTGAAGACATTTAATTTTGGGAGTAAAAGATGAATGCCCTTGCTGATGAAAAGAGATCAAGGCAGCAATGTCTGTAGAGCCTGAATTGGAGCTGTCACCACAGATTGATAAATGTAGGGATGAAGCTGTTCAAGGAGCAGCATAATCATTGCTCATTGCTTCCAATATAGTTACACTACTAGCCTGAAATGAAGTGTGGGACTGTACCTGAGTATCTGTGGGACACTCAGAAGTCTCTAGTGCAGCACCATAGCTTTCAAGAAAGCTGCTGAGGCTCTGGCTGCACTGGGAATGCCTGGACACAGGGAGGTGATATAAATTATTATATTATGGAGATTTAAAATGGCTCAGGAACTCACCAACACCTGGTTCAATGCCCGAAAAAAGAGTTTGATTTTTCATGTACATTGAAAACAAGGTTTATCATGAGTGATGTTTGGCAAACTGCCATTGTAAGATCTACAACTTATTCTCCATTTTGTAATGGAAGGAATCACTGTTTTTCCCAAGATATCAGTGCTTATTCTTTCACTTGATATGACTGCATTTTATTTGTTAAATATATATATATATACATGTACATATGAATAATGATTGAGAATAGGTCTCTTTATTAGGAGTCTCTAGAAGAAATTCATCTGGAAGGAATATGCTGATCACGAAGTATGAAACAAATATACAATTAGAAAATTGAATAATCTCTATTTTTTCAAGGTTTTATCTATTCCCCTAGCACCATTGTAATACATGAGAAATTTTACCGACAATTTTTACATTAATAATATTTTGACATGACTGAAAAACATTGTTTTTCTATAATGCTTAGCCTGAAGTGTTTACAGTGCTTTTAATACTCAGAGTGTCAGGACTGCTGACTTTTTTGCCATGAGAGGTTGCTCCCAGGTACTCCTTTCTGCCCACTGCATTGGGTACTGTGTACCAAAAAGTGCATTGCTGCCATCTCGTGAGCTGCCCTGTCTATAGCACGTCAGGCAGACACCAACTGTACTTATACAACACCATGCAGAGAGTGGAGCTGCTTCCAGACCTGTTCTCACACATGGTAGTAAGATTCTAATTACCAGGAGATTTAGCTGCATTCAGAGGAAAACACATATGACAAATGTTTTCCCCTTGTGAATACATCTGGTTTGTCTTTGTGCAGGAATATGGCAACTGTCAATTAGGGAAATACCTGAAATAAGGCATTTGTAAATCACTGTTCTTTCTTCCAGTGTAAAACATTTCCTGGATGGTCAAATAATAGGAACTGATTTGTGGGTGGGATTTGACTCATCTCACTTATAGGTTTACCTGGTACTTTTTACCTCTGAGTGAAACACACTTGGGTACCCCATGTAGTGAATGAAAGAACTTTTAGGGTACAATTCGTCTGCCCTACTGGAAACAGGGGCTGCTTTAGCACAGGATGAATCATATCCTAGGGAATCCAGTTTCTGCCCACTGAGGGAGCTGCCAGCTCCAGCTGAGCTGCAGACACCTGTGCCAGAAGCATCCTCATTCAGGGAGGTGAATCCCTCCAGCTGTACTTCCTGGTGCAGGACTTAATAGAGAAGGGAATACCACCCTTATAAATTAAAGAAATGTGATGTCTTTCCTGCAATTGACAGTACATGGCAAAGAGCTGGAAATAGAAGGCATAGCTTGTAACTGGTCCCTCTTTAACCCCATCACCAGCTGTGTTCTGTGGGGACAAGAGCTGAATCACTGAACTGCACCGATCCAGCCTGAGCCCTTTCCCTGAACACACACACTGGCATGGCTCTCCCTGCCATGGGCAGCCCAGCAGGAGCTGTGGCTGGGGCAGGGCTGTCCCCTCACCCCCAGTCCCACCTTGCAGGGTTTCAACGTGAACCTGGTGACCACAGACCGTGTGTCAGCGCTCCACGAGGCGTGCCTGGGTGGCCATGTGGCCTGTGCCAAGGTGCTGCTGGAAAACAGGGCCCAGGTAAGAGCTGGGGGTGCCACTGGGGACATGGGCACCTGGGAATGGATGCTCCCGACATCGATGGGGATGTTGGATGTGCTGTCCATATGGCAGGGCCAAGATGCAGCTGGACATCTCAGACAGAAATGTAGAAAAACATCACAGTGTTCTGTTTCCCTGGGTGATAGATTTGTCTCCCCCTTATATCATCCCTTTATTTTCTTTTGTTTTCCCTTTGTGTGTGAAACATAGTCATGATTGATGGAAAGCAAATGAAAGATGCTAAGTGAAATAACCTTGAAGAAAGTAACCCACAGCTTTACCCTCCCCCTCCCCTCTCAGCAATGATCACTGGAATTACATCTGGTTTTCTATGGGAAGGTTTGGGAATCTCACGTAAGTAAAAATGGATGTGCTTGAAGCAATGAAACATTTTATCTGCTAATAAAATAACAATTCCCACAGCTGGACCTAAGGCAGAGTACATGTTCACACTAGAGATTAAGGAATGGATGAAATATATAAGCATATTTTTATGGCAGCTGGGTTTTCAAGTAAAATGTATATGACAAGAAACCAAGCAGCACCAAAACAGTCAACAGACCTCCAGTGCCTCCAGCAGCTCCAGCCACACCTGCCTGATGAAACTGGGAGGAAGTGAGGGCAGTGGAAATTTTACAAATTGGCACGTGCTTGCATAATCCATTGCTCTTCTCCAGTGTGCCACAGAGTTACAGGCGTGCAGATTTGCTTCATAAATTGGCCCTGAGGGCTTAAACATAGCATAAACAGGGATATGGTGTGATTCTTGGGTGTCCTGTGCAAGGCAGGAGATGGACTCCATGATCCCAATGGGTCTCTTCCAACTCAACAACATATTCTGTGATTCTGGGATCTACAGCTCTGCTGTCCCAATGGAGAATGGCAATAGAGGTTCTTGCCAGATCTTTACATCAGAAGTTGGGGAAGAAAATTTCTGTCTTGCATAGACACACATGCATATAAACTCCTTCAAGCTCCTTTTTGTTTGGGATTATGTTTCTATGAAAATTTCTTTTGCTGGAAGTGTGTTTTCAGGTAAAAGTATTTAACAGAAAGTAAATGTTTTCATTTAAAATGCAAAGCCATTTCCATTTGAGGGTGTTCCACCTTGAGGCTGGTGCAAACTAAACAATCTTGAAAATACTCAACTTCTTTGCATTAAAAAAAAAGAAAGAATAAAAAATTGCATTTTTTAGCAGCTCCAGCAGGAATGTTCATAGCAGGCAGGGTTTCTGCCTCATGGCACTAACTATCTGGGAAAGAGGGCAGACATTAAAGGAGAATGTTATATATGCTATGTCACAACATATAACTCAGAAAGTTGTACTGAAATCACACAAGGCAAGAGTCTCACTCTGGTGTGCCCAGGAGCTGTGTTGCAAGGGCGTTCCCCTCAAGCAGGATTATTGAGTGTGTGCTGCTCTGCAGGTCAATGCAGTCACCATCGATGGGGTCACTCCCCTGTTCAACGCCTGCTGCAGTGGCAGTGCAGCCTGTGTCAGCATGCTGCTGGAATTCGGAGCCAAGGCGCAGCTGGGGAACCACCTGCCTTCGCCCATCCACGAAGCAGTCAAGAGAGGTGATGTTCTGGGTGTGAGGGGTGTGAGCCAAGCCAACAATAACTACATGACAAATGTGTCTTTTGTTGTTGACAAAGCATTTTAAAAAAATTATTTCTGTATCAGTACAGATAAACAGGTTTGGCTTTTTCACAGCTCTTGTGCCTCAGAGCTGTATCTGGGTGTGTTCTGCTCTGCAGCAGTTCAGTGTCAGCTCTTCCCTCCACAGGTCACAGGGAGTGCATGGAGACCCTTCTGGCCCACGAGGTTGACATTGACCAAGAAGACCCGCAGCATGGCACCCCTCTCTACATGGCCTGCACCTACCAGAGAGCAGAATGTGTCAAGAAGCTTTTGGAGCTAGGTACACCTGGAAAAGGGGCTGGGGGAGAGCTATGGTGGTGTGGGCCAATGCTCTCTACTTAAAACATCATGGGTTATTTCCACAAGAGTTGTTTGGGAGCCTGACTTTCTCAGACTCATTTGAGGCCATTAAAACTTTTCCCTGTGTTGATAAAGAAATTATGATTTCCTAAGTGAAAAGCCTTCTTAATTACAGACACCTCCCTGAGGCTATCTGAATGTGAAAACAGAATTATTTTTGTTTTCTAGCATGATAACAGGAAGCACAGAAAATGATGGCTAATATAACTGACCAAAATAAACTCTTGCTTAACATAGCAGTTTATCAGAACCATTAATTTCACCTCCTCCTCAGTGGATGCTGAGGGCAGCAGTAAAGCTGCTTGGAAGAATAATCACTGCGGGTCCAGGCACAGGCTATGAACTAGCATAAATTTTTGTTGTTAGTGTGCATTAGCTGACTTACACCTGCTCAAAGTGTGGCCCTGCTGTGCCAGCCAGCCTGGGGCAAGCATTTTGCTTCCTGTAGTCCCAGAGTTATTACAAGATACCAAAAGATTTTTTTTTTTTTTTTTCTTCCCCTGGAAATTAAATTAATAATCCATGTTAGATTTTACGCCATTAACAACTTGAAAGAGCATATGGTAGGCTTTGAACATGTATTGGGTTGAAGGTCAAACTGCTCAATTCTGGGCATTGCAGACAGGGTTTGGTGGCCCAAAGCACTTTCCCAGACAGTGTCTGACCTGGTGAGCTCTGCACAGCTGCTGTTGAGAGATGGGGGAAGTCCTGTGTGCCATCCACCCCCTTCAGTTGTTGAGGCTACTGGTGGAAACCAGCCTGTGTGCTGTAGGTTCAGACAGTCCCTGCTGCCTACCAGATCTAACCATGAGCTCTTGCTCACCCCAGGAGCCAGTGTGAACCTGGGGAAGCGCCTGGACACCCCCCTGCATGCAGCAGCGAGGAAATCCAGCGTGGAGATAGTTGTCTTGCTGACAGACTATGGTGCTAACCCCAAATGCAGAAATGCTGACCTCAAATGTGCCCTGGATCTTGCCACGCCCCACAGCAAAGTGGAGCAGGCACTTCTGCTTCGGGAAGGTAATAGCTTCCTTTCTTCTTCTCCTTTTTTAAGTAAGGCTATATTTATATCCTTTACCTAAGTAGATTTTCTTAACTGCTTTTATAAGTAATGCTCTATATAAATTCTCTTACTTTCTCTGCTGCTTTCAAACCTCCAACACATGACACAGAAATCTGTTTTGTTGCTAGATCAGCCACCTGGTGCTGTGGTTTTAGCAGGTAAATCAGTCAGTTATTCTATGCTTTCTTTTCTTGTCTACTGAAGGAAAATCATATGTATTTATCTAGTGGGACTTCTAGGGTTAAAAAATACCATGAAAGTTTATTAATAGATAACATTTTAGCACCACCAGTGCTAAATCCAGTGTTCTTGCACCGTGGCTCAGTGAGTCAGTGTGTCCTCTGTTGCCAGGAGAAAGCAGAGCTCTTTGCCAGATGACTCCTCAGCTTCACAAAGCTTCACAGCTTTCCCATGTGGTTTATGGGGATGCAATCCCAGCACAGATCAGCACTTTCCTGTTTATCTCCAGGCTTCCTGAAATTAATTATCTTTCCAATTTACTGGAAGAAACCTCTGGGCAGAAATGAATCAGGATGCTCTTGTGCTGTTTTCACCTGCACACCTGCAGAATATCCTGCATCCAAGAGCAATTTCCCTGTGCCATGGGCTTCCTGAATTAGTTCCCCCCTCCTCTAATCTCTGTGTTTCCCAGCTCACTGGTACCCTGTTAGTTGGTCTGTGTTCCCCTGAGGCCCCTCTGACTCAGGGGGTGAATGGTGCTCCCCCCATGCAAGGTATGAGCCTTCCTGAGCCTGCTCACAACCCACCAAGGACCAAAGTGTCATGTGCACAAAAGGCCCAACAGCTTCCAAACAGCTCTTGCATGGTAAATTAATAAATGTCAGTGGTGCACACAGGCTTTGTGCTGACCCTCTGAACACAGGTGGGCTTCATGGAGGAAATGAAACATCGGCTTAATACCCTTCTGTCCTGTTCCCTTTCTCCATGACTTTTCATGCAGAGCTTTAATTTGTCATGTCTAAAACCTTCTGGGAGAAATTTTGTTGGACTGCTTCTCACCTTGTGTGACTTCTGTCCCTATACCTGAGTTGCCCAGGGCTCAGTGGCAGATGTGGGAGCAAAGGCAGTGCTGCCAAGTGTCCTGCTACCATTGTCCTGTGTGAATCAGAGTTTGTGTAGATAAAGAAATATCCTTAATATAAATAATTTTCTCTTCCTGAGCTTTCCTTCTTATTTCCACTCTCAGTTTGTCACCCTCTTCTCCCATACAGTCAGAGAGGCTCTAAAGGCATTTCAGTTCCTGCTGACTCTTTGTTTCTTCAGGCACGAAGTTTCCTCAATTTCCTATCTTTGCTCCCACTTTCAGATATTTTGCTATGCTTAACATGCAACTACTTTTTCCTCCTACTTCTGTGTTTTCTGAGGTCCTTCTGTTTGAAATAAGAACCCTAGGCTAAAGAGTTTCTCTATCCCTAACTTCTCTACTGAGGTTACTTAGATGGGTCCCTTTAATTGCTCCTCTCACTAGCTATTAAGTGATGTGAAATATAAAATATGCCTGTTTTCCTAAGTGCTTTAGGAGATGGTAGTTTCTTTCTTCACTTCCAGTGACAGTAATACAAATGTTCTTTTTTATATATCCCATATTTTTCTATTAATTTCTTCTCAGAGGGGATATTATCAGCCTGTTTAAGCTCCTAAATTTTCCCACAGTAAAAGCACTGATTTTGAAGCTTAGCTGTAAGGTATAAGGACAAGCCTTTAAGCCCAAATCTTTACTATTACTTGTCAAACTCTGCTGTGATTGCTACTGTTAGGACAGAAACTGTAGTGGAAGAGCAAGAGAGGGTAGAAAAACTGGGCACCTCTGGGCAGGTATGCAGATTGCACCTGGAGCAGCTCTGGGAAGAGGAAAGGGAAGGGGAGGCAGGGACACATCCACTAGCAGGGTGCATTTGCACATGCAAGCTTGTGGTTGCAGAAGCAAGGGAGCCTCATATCCAGTGTTTTGTGCCTGGCATGCTGCTCACCTGATCCGTGGTGGGGTGAGGTGAGGACAGCTCCTGGTCACCCTGCAGGGAAAACTCCAGGGCAGCAGCACTGTGGGCAGCACTGTGCCAGCCACTGCCCAGGATGAGTCCTCTGACAGCTTTCCAATCACTTGACCCTCTGATGTTTAACAAGAGCTCTCACATGCAACAGGGAAGGGCATAAAGGCTTCTCATCTTGGTTTTTTATTGCTTCTTTTCTTTCTTTCTTTTCTTTTTCTTTTTTTTTTATCCTCAAAGTTTTTTTGAAAATATTTGAAGACTTTCTATCTTTGAGACCTTCAAAAGTTTTCCCTTCAGTCAGACTTACCTAAAATTAGATGACACAGTAAGGAATGTTTTGAGGACCACTGGTGGACTGACTGACAAACATAAATATTCTGAGACTGTGGTCATGTAAAAAGGCTACGTTGCAGTTACTGCTTGTGCAGGTACCTGCTGAGACACCAGTAGCTGGAAAAGTCATGTTCAGTGTATATGAGCAATTAACTGTACTTACCCTTTATCCTCACAAAACTGCTGGGGGTTGTCTTATACCCTGAGCAAGGCTATGCATTCCAGAGCTCTCTCTCCAGTGCAGACACTTTATGGTATTTTAGGTTTTTGCTCAAGAAAAAGCTGTGCGTACAGAAAAAGGTGTTCAGTGCTCGCAGTGTTCAAATTGCTGAACCAACTCTGACAACACAACTTAAATATGAACAATAATGTATCTAACTCTGCCTGACTTCAGCAAGTCTTTATGTAGCGCTTGGTTTGAGTGGCAAATCTTGCTGGTGTTTGCTGCTTTGACTCATGCTGATGGTGGGTTTGAGGGTGCTTATTCTGGCCTTTTCTCTCTCCCCCCAGGTCCTGCCAGCCTTGCCCAGCTGTGCCGGTTGTGCATCAGGAGGCATCTGGGTCGGTCGTGCCTATACACAGTCCACAAGCTGCACCTGCCTGAGCCACTTGAGAACTTCCTCCTTTATAGATAGGTCTGTGACTGCCTTTGGACTGGAAAAGAGGAACAAATGGTTGTTTACTCCAAGATTATTATAGCAAAGAAAAAAAGTCAAAGGCATAATTTACTGTTCTCTGTGGCTACCAAACATTGGCTGCTATGTGACAGTGAAAATTGAAAACACCTTTACACAGGTAGTGAATGGTATTATGGACACAGTGCCCTCACAATCTATTGCCACATCGACTCACACCAGCCTGAGAAGTTCTAGTCCATAAACAGCTCACTTGACACGTGTTTGTAGATGTATATGCACATGTCCACTCACACGCATACACACATATTTCCTCTGCATTTAGGGCTATATTTATTTGTGTAGTATCTGTGCAGCTTCTTTCTTCCCTTTGTCTATCCAATCTCAGTGTCAAAATCAAGGCAGAGGATTTTTTTTTCCATTAGTGTGTGAAAATGAAAGCTTTCAGTGATGAACACCAGACATATACAATATACTGCACATCTTCTATCAACTTTGATTTTGCATTCTTTCATCTCCTTCCTATTGTCTACTGGAGCCCTGTGAATTTCCAGCAGTCTCTCCCTGTCCAGCCACTGTACATCCCTGAGCACAGCTATCCCCAATGCTAACATACCTTATCCTTGGGGGTACAATCAATGTTATGAAAGCAAGTGCAGGGGTTTTGAGTAAACTCACAAAAATGTTTGAAAGTCTTAAAAAACTCTTTCATCTCTTCTAGAAAAAAATCCCTCCGAAGTTGTATTACCTAAAATCTGGTTATATTCATTACATGAACATTTTTCATAGCTTAATTCCATGACAGAACTGCAAATGTTTTTATAGACATAGTAGGTGATATTTCAATGTACATCCTTTGCAAGCTTTAAAGGAAAGCAAAGGAAGGAGTGCTCCTTCTTTTGGCTTTGCATGCTTGACATTTCTCAAGGTAAGTCCTTGGACTGTGGAGCTGGAGAGAAGCAGGGCCACTAAAGACAATTACGCATCACCCAAATGTTGTCCTTTTGGGATTGGATTGTTAATGGATAAATGTTGGATTTTCCTCACCAGGACTGGTTTGCAGGCTTGTCTGCTCCCTCACCCTCTATTCTAGAGGTTTTAATTACCTCCCTAGGAGAAAGGACTTTTTACAGTGTTATAACGTTGTCCATTGTGGTATTAGTTTAAATAATGTGAGGATTAGGAGCTTGGAAACAGCAGGGCTGAAAGCATACAACTTTTTGACTTGAGAAATGTGGGATCCAGTGACAGTTTCTGTGCCTGTTTGACCTTGTAAAGGTTTGTTTTGTTTTTCCTGGTGAGGTTCTTCTGGGGGATGAAACATTTCTTCAGAGCCAGGTTTTGGTAAACTTCTGCCATGAGACAGGCAATGATGTCTCACTAGCTGTCATAAAATGAGAAACATAATTAAAAGCAGTCTGTCTCCATTTTGCTCAACTTCACAGGTTCAAGAGGCTGCTGACACATTTTCAGGCAGTGAAATGTAGTGGTTTCTTTATGACTTAGGCATACTGATACCAATTTTCACGGTCCATACATCTTAAGTCAGAGGGAATTGGCCTCCTGGAGCCTGGATACAAGACTGGCTTCCAGCAGCATTCAGTCTGGTTCAGTGCTAATCCCTTAATGTCACCATGACAGTTTCTCTGAGACAAAGGTCTAATGTTTCCCATACTTCTTTATGATTAATTCAGCACAAGTAAGATAAACTGAGCTCTCAGCAGCTCATGAGACTGGACCTTCTACATTACAGCCAAAAATGGATGCAGTTTTCAGCCTGTGTTTGCACATATTGAATGTTATCTGATGGCAAGAGCTATTGCCCATAAAGTTGTCAGTGACATCAATGACCTTGTATGGTATAATACATCATGAATCTCAGAGATTTGAACACTAAATTGTCAAGAGCCTTTGAAAATCAAATACTATCAAGAAAGAAATGTCTAAATTAATCTGTTGTCAGCAGATCTCGCTCAGTTCTATCTTTACTGCAAACTCACCTGCTCTGCTAATAGGGTGGCAGTGAGAATACCATCTGCTCTCTAAATGGAGAGACAGTCTCAGCTGTGTGAGCTGTCAGACTTGCACTGCAATCAAGGGACTAAGGCAATTTATGGGATCTATTTCAGAATGTGTAATGCTGAATTGATTTCCTTCTGCAATCATCAATGAAAACAGTATTTCACTTGAATAGGATTTTAAATTGAAAAAATATATCTCCATTAAGAAAATGCAAAGTCTATTCAGCCTCTCAGAAAGTTTTATCTCAAGAAGCAGGAGAACATGCCCTATATTTATTCCTGATATTAGCTTCCCATCAAAAAATCACCTTCCCTTTCCTTCTTCCTGGAGACATAATTCTCTCTGAAATTATGTAAATCAGAGAGTCTGACAGCCTTAATAAATCAGATGAAAAGTTCAGAAGTCCTAAGATTAAGAAATTTAATTAGAAACTTTACCTAGACTTCCTTTCTCTTACCTTAGAATATGAAGTTACCCATATAATTCTCTGGGACTGTGCTTTGTGTCATAACAATGCATGGAAATACTGAGGAAATAGCTGGAGGAGGTACTTAATTTTTTTTTTCAAAAATAATGTCTCATATGAGGATAAGGAAAGACTGGGACAATTTTCTATGAGGTTATTGAGTCTGGGTGATTTTTCAAAATTGGTTTGGAAAACATCTGTCAGCTGCTTTTCTGAAGGTAGGAGAAGGGAAACTAATCTCACAAGGTCTCTTTAAAACAAGTGGTGTCTTCTCTGTCATTCTATGATCATTGACTGAAATCAGTTATTTGGGTAAAGTATGGTTTTCCTGGGGATGCAGACATTTTAATGTGCTGCAATTCCACTGCTATACAATGCTCTCTCAGTCTCTTGCCCAGAAACTGGCTCCATAGGTTTCCCTGTAGTTTGAGATTAATTTTTCCCAGAGTTTTCTCTGTAAGCATTCTGGCCAATGGGCCAGGTCCTTGGGGACATTCAACAGTGAGTATAAATAGGCCAACACATTTTGAGAGGGCTTAATAAACAATACTTCTTAAGGTAGCTAGGAAAGAAGTTTCATTCTGATTTGGCTCTGAAAAGATCTCTGTTTTGACCTCCTGACCAGCCTGTTGGGTACAAGGTGACCTCTGTTCCTACAGTGCAACTCTGCTATTGGCATTTAACAATCCTCCATCCTCTCTAGGACTCAGCTTTTCACAGCAGATCTGCCAGTCCCTGAATTTCTGTCTGTCCAGTTGAATCTGTCATTCAGAGAGTGAGATTAAAAAGTGTAGGGAAATGCTAGACTGTTGAAACTTGTTGGTATACTGTAGGAGCTGAAATTCCCTTTGTCTGCCTTGAGGTGCCAACACCCCACCTTCCCAGGCAGATGCAGGCTGTGAGGGATGCTGTCTGTCTGTCTGTCTATCCTCCTGTGTGCTCTCTCTTTTTGTGATGGGACTTGCCTGTGCCACTTTGGGCAGTGGGACAGGAGGATTTATCTCCTCCTGGCTCTGCCTTCTCCCAGGGAACTTGAGCCTGGCCAACATCCTCCTCAAGGCGTTGAGATTTCTTCTCTCCACACGTGCTAGAGATAAATGTTGTGTTGCTCCTGTGCAAACCCCTGCACACGGGGTCAGTGTCCCCTCAGTGCCACTCCCTGCCCTCCTCTTGCTGCCTGCTCTGCAGGACAGGAGGCACAGGGGCTGCCAGCACCTTTCTGTCCCAAGCCTGACCTTCTCCTGCAGCACAACTCTGCTGTTGGCTTTTAACAATCCCTCCAGCCTTTATTGGATTGAAAATATTGGTGGTGTGTCCCAGCATGGCATTAGGGCAAGTCTGATAAGAATGAAAATGAAATACATTCACTGACTCTTAGCTGAAAAATCTGTCTGACTTGTATCCTGGGGTGATGGTTCCTGATGCCTTTGTATAATTCTTTTTTTCAGAAATTAGCATTTCCCACATGCCAATTGCTCCTCACTGTTTTTTTCTTTTAATGTTCTGAGTGAGATGTATATTATTGCCAAATACAGATTATTCCACATAGAACTTCTACCTAATTTGATTTTTATTTCTTGAAAATTCCTTTATTCTTAAATTTTATACTATTTGTAGAAACTTACAATGTGCATTGCAAGCAAATTATAAACTATGTCAGGTTTAAAATTGAAAAATCTTCATGAAAGAGTATCAGGAGTAACAGAATAAAGCATAATCTGCATATTAAGTTGAGAACATCTGGAAGGGGGGACACAGATGAATCAGCAGAGCATGTCATACCTGCAGGGCTATGTTCTCATTGTCATCATGGAGATGTGAGGGGATGACTCCTGTGACTGGAATGTGAGAATGAAAGGATACAGGATCTTTGGGGAGGGCAGACAGAGACATGTAGGAGGTGCCTCCCTCTGTCAATGACCAGCTGGAATGCATGGATCTCATCCCATCATGGGTATGGATGAGGTCTTTGGGGTCAGGATTAAAGGGAGGGTAGGGACATTAAAGTGAGGCCTGCTACAGGTCATCTGCCCAGGAAGACTGAATGGATGAGGCCCTTACAGACAGCCTCACATGCACAAGCCCTGGTCCTCATGGGGAATTTCTGCTACCTCAGTATCTGCTGGAAGGACAAGACAGTGGGGCACAGGCAAACCAGGAATTTCCTGGAATGCATTAATAATGACTTTCTTCTCCAAGTGACAGATGTGCCAGTGAGGAGAGGTGCTGTGCTGAACTTTGTTCTTCCCAACAAGGAGATGCAGATGGGGAAGGTGAAGCTCAAGGGAAGCCTTGCCTGCAGTAACCATGGAATGGTGGAGTTCCTTAGGACACCTGGAAATGCTGAAGGCCAGGCTGGGTGGAGCTTTGAGCAACCTGGTCTAATGGAAGATGTCCCTGCCTATGGAAGGGAGTTTGGAACTAGATGATCTTTAAGGTCTCTTGCAACCCAAACCATTCTATGATTCTGTGAATTTCGCAGCATCCTGCCATATTTTTAGCTGTTTATTAATAGGGACTTGCCAGCAGTATACTTTTGTGGTGAATGGTTCATTTTTTGCCAGGTCTACCTGCTGGCTATGGAGGTTAACGTGCCCTAACAGAGTAGAAATTAGAATGGGAAGGGAAGGAGATGTAGAGATTTCCAGAGAAAACTTGTTCTTTTTTTTTTTTTGTCCTAGGAATGTGAGTGAAATGTGGGAGTTTTTGTCTTAGGGAGAGAAGAATTACAGACTCCAGAGACTCACTCATTTTATGTTGCCCATGTAATTCTCCAACAGCTTCACAAACATGCAAAATTATCTTTTTTTTGTTGTTTTTTTGGGGGGAGGAGGTGAGGGAGGGACGAGGTACCATTCTCTGAACTTTTCTTGCACTAGATGCTGACTAAATGCCTATTTTACTCTGGTCACAATGAACAAATTGTTATGGGCAGTGGCAGTAGCCCTGAATTTCTTGGAAGACTGGTTTACCAATCCCCATGGGGCTGATAGGGTTTACTAATATTCGAAACAAGGCATATTTTTTTCATGTTTTCTGCATCAAAACCAAAAAGTGGACTCATCAAACTGTGTAGAAACTAGTGATCCCTTTTCATTCTGTTTCTATCACAAGTAAGTAAACTGAAATACTTCTAAGGACATTGGCCCAGAGGGTCATCCTTTGTATATTATTTGTTTCTCATCATCCTAAAGGGAGATGTTTGCTCTTAACTGTTTCAGAGGGTGATCTCCTGCTGCCTGGAGTTTGATGTGTATAAAAATACTCTGACTTTGTCCCAGCGGCTTTGTGCCTTTTATACTGAATACCTGTTGAAGACCACTTATCCTCAAATATCTCAGAGTAGCTACTAATTAATGAATGTGGCAATTTTTCTTTGCTTTTGCTTTCAGGGTCACTACAGATTTACATCGAGACATATATATTAAACATGGCATCCTAAATAATTACAGTGACTGTAATTGAGCACATTTTTTGGGTTGGGAATTTCCAAGACTTTAATGAAAATTTTCCTCTAAATTAATGTCAACAAGGAAAAGTAATTCCAGCTTGTTTCCACAGGCAGGTTCCTACAGGCTGTTGGTGTAGAGAGGGCAAGATATTTCCCCCTGAGCTAACACTGCTTTTTTTCTCTAAGTTTTACCCCAAAAACCCACTTACTGTGGGCAGCCACTGTTGCAGGGCACCTCAGCTGCTCTGCTGGTGTCTGGCAGGACGGCACCTCATCTGATATCTATGAAAGTCTTTGAGCTGAAATGATTTACTGTGCAGAAAATGTCCCTGTCTGCTATTTATCCATTGTAAATGGCTGAAAAATACTTGGGCTCTTCATGCTTGCAGCAGCTTGGGAAAAAATATGGTTTTGCCACTAACCATGAAATTACTCATTAGGGGTTTTTTTTCTGTCTATTTTTCTTAAATATGTCTCAACATGGGACTAAAAGGGCTCATCCTTGGTACATTTCAACTGATAATTCTCTTTGCTGGTACAAATCCCTAGCAAAATTTGCCATCAGAAGAAATGGTAAGTTGAGTAAGGGGCTTGTTTCAGATCCTCAGATGCCTGCCCCAAGGCTGTCACAAGAACATGTGATGAGAAAATAATAACCACCTTTTCAAGTTGAAGAATGAATTAGAGAGCTCCTGTTTTGTGGTCTGCATGTGCAGACAGCTCCCAGATCTGCTCTGGAGAGGGTAGGTGTGTGGAGAACTGGTGCCCCCCAAGCAGTCTGAGGGGATGTGTGGGCTCTGAGGGTGCAGGAGCATATGGGTCTGACCCTCACTGCCTCCCTGCAGCCCAGGAGCAGAGCTGGCTGCAGACCTTTCCCTGCCCACCACCCCCCAGAGGGCTCTCAGGGTCCTAGGGAGGCTCTGTCACTCCTGGTTTGGGACATGGAAGACGATGCTGGGAGCTGATGTGAGTGCCCACAGAATGTTAGGTGCAGCCTTGGGGGAGGTTACCTGCAGCCTGCTGTGCACCAGGGATGTCCCACAGCTTGAGGAGGGAAAGGGGAGGGTCAGGCAGCCCTGCCACATATTTCCATCTTTATGTCTCAGGTAAGCCCTGCACTCTGTACATCAGTTTCCAGAGGAGCTTTTCCTTCTGCAGCAACATCAGATATTCAGATGAGTGGCCAAGCTGGATACAGTACTAAGACAAAACTTGTATACTTGTCACTGTGCTCAGCTCATAATCCTTTAGGAAGGGAAACTTATTTTTACAACATCAGCATTGTGAATCAGCATCCGTTGGCTGTTTCAGAGGATTTCCAGCCTCATGCCAAACAAAAGCCAAACTGTGCTCAGGGAAGTAAAGGAAACTCCTACCAAGGCACACTATTGCTGTAGTTGGCTGCTTACTGCAGTCCCAACTTGGCATTTTCAACAAAGAAAATGCAGACAGCTCCTGATCCAAGCAGCTGATCTGTCCAACACCAGGTGAGTGGATTTCTTAGAAACAAAGATAATGTTGGGAACAGTTCACATCCTATGGGCTTGAGTATTCTACACACCGTCTTCTCCACTGCACTAAATGCCATCTTCTAGGAGCAGGGCAGGGAGACAAGTGTGTTTTTCAGGAGAGCTGAGTAATATCAGTATTTTAATAATATGGTAACAATCCTTACCAAAAGAAAATGGGAGCACCTGCTATGCCTGGGATGCTGGAGGTAATAGACCCAGATGCAGGGTCCAGGGACATTTTCTTTGGCTGCCATTATTGCTCAAGGAGTTGACCTGGAAGTCTTGCTTTCTGAAGCCCATTTTTAGAAGCGAAATGGAAGTTCCAGTTCTGGACAAGGGTTTAGGATATCATGGAGTAACTTTTGTGTAAGTCCACAAATTGCATTTTGTAGAAGTGATATTGTGTTGGCAGATTTCCCCAAGGGGAGCTCCTGGGAGGTCATGTTGTGAGAACAGCTGGAACTTGCTGGCTATTCCCATCACATGCAGAAGTGTGAAAAGATGTGCCAGAGGAGGGAAATTTCTAGAGGTGAGCTCCAAGGTCTGTTAAATAGCCTGTGAGTGTGGGTGAAAGAGCTTATTGAAATGTTATGTGCTCTATAAGCATTGAACCTCTAAGCCCAGTGAAACTGGGGAAGAGAAGCACCAGGGCAGAGGAGGCTCTCTCTTCATTAGACACTTCCATCCCATCCCATCCCATGACCCTTTTTTCACCATTCCATCTGCCTTTCCAATACTCCTTAGCTGTCACTGCTGTTGCCTCCTGGTACTGATAAGCAGTGGGAAGAGACAGAAACTAGGGAAAGGTATGGAAAGCTGCTTTGTTTGGGAAGACCCACCATGCAGGGAACATGCTCTGTGTGGGACCTGCCCTGTGAGTGCTGCTTAGTAGGGCCAACCCAGCTGGCCTCTATGGGTCTGAGCTTGTTTGTGCTATATTTGGGGTTTCTCCACACTGGTCTAACCACTGGGATTAGTGGAAAACTCTACCTATTTTTTTAAAAATGTGAAGTTTCTGACAAAATATCTTTGAGAAAGTAATTTAACTTTCTTCAGAAATGGCTACTTTACACTGGAAAGTTTGGGAACCAAAAAGATTTGCCAGCAAACCAATTTTTCAAAACTAATAATGAGCAGTTAGAAAAGAAATTGAAATCTGCTTTATGTCTGGATTTGGATTTCACTTAAAAGTTGGTAATGCAAGACTACCTTACAGTTTGCTAGATGCTGGCAGGCAGACTGTGCTGAAAAACCACTACAGCTCTCAAGGGCTGGGTTGACACTTCAGCTGTTGTTACACATACTGTCTGCTTGCTGGTATGTACTTGTCACGTGAGATGTTTCAGCACACTATTCACCTGGCAGTGTGGGCAAACCATGATTGCATCCCACGAGAGGGGACAAAAACCATCCCATCAACAACAGAAATCACAATGATCTGGGGGGAAAAAAACCAAACAAAACCAACAAAAGAAATCCAAAAAACCCCCACCAAAACTCAACAAAAGAAACCCAAAAAACCCCCACCAAAACTCAAATCAAATTTAAACCCACCAGCTTTCAGAATTTGGATTATTTTTGCCTGAGCAGGACTACAAACATATGTTTTAAATCCAGTTCAAAAAGCAATGTCAATATATATTTTGTAACATATGAAGATGCTTACACAGATGTTCACTGAGAGACAACTGGCACCAGGTGGTGAAAAATGGATTGTTGTTGCTTTTCTCTCTGTGGGAAGAATGCCCCTAATCTCCTTTTTGCTACAATAAGAATACAATAACGTTGTTTGCAAGCTCTCATGCAAAGTTTGTCCTATTTCTTGGGAAATCTTGGTGCTTCTGCATATCTGCAATGAATTAAAGCACAGATCCAGGTGCTACTGATGTAGCCTACATGCAACCAAGATGTATTTGATGCTTTCTTCAGGGGTTTTTTGTTTCTTTTGATTCAGAGTCTCTCTTGCTATGTAAATTGGCCATCCTGCAGAAGGGAACAATTACTTGCAGAAGTTTGTTTGGTCCCCAGCCAGGCTGATGGGATGTTTGCAAAGGGAAGTTTCTGTGAGAGGAAGGAAAATGAAAACATCTCATGTCAGAAAAACTGTAAAAGAAGGAAAGCCTCTGGAGGAGAGACTTGATTTGAGGAAAGGAAATTAAGGATACAAGGACTAGATAGTATTATTAATTCCTGCAAAGGAGAACTCCACTTTGTGTCAGATTTCACAGCAGCTTTCCAAAGAAAACCCAGGTACCTCTGGAAATGACACCAGTGCTTTAGTACTCCTGCAGGTAAGCTCTGGCAAATTTAACTACTGTGATTTAAAACACAGCTGTCTCAGGTATTTGCCTTACTTGCTGACTGGAAATTACTGACTCAGAGGAGGATGTGGCACGTGCTAGGGTCTCAGGGCTCCAGTTGACAGGCTGGAGAAGAAAACTGTTTTCACAGGTTTTTGAGCTGACACAATGGACCATGTACAGAGACACTTGTGGCACCAGTTTGTGGCCAGTGCTGCCCTCCCTCGTGTTGGGTAATCGCTGCTGAGAGTCAGGAGCCAGGCAGGGAGCAATAGCTTGGATCAATGCAGATAAACCTGTCTGAACTGTCTGTTAAAACCCTGCTCTCTGAGATACAGACACCCCAAAGCTGAGGCTCTGTGGTTCAGGTATTGGGCAGTGCTGGCCTTTGTCTGGAGTGAAGGCATTTCACTCCGATGACAAGGCACATGACAGCACTCAGGGGTGTCACACTGGGACCCTTGGCTCTCAACTCAGCCATATTTAGAGTGGGTTTCAGCTGCTTGCACACACACACCTAATTCTGTGCTCATGATCTAGGGATCCCTTTTATGGTCAGTGAAGACTGACCCTAAAATTCCAGTATGTGTTCCTCCAGTGCAGATATCTAAAGTAGGTGAGACAAATCATGGTTTGAAAATGCCTGTATTTCTACATTAGCACTAAGAAACCCCTAGGATTTCTCACCCTTATCCTGAAGTTAAATTGAACAAATCTTATGGCTTATGTCCAATTTTCCGAACATGTTCTATGATTCTGCGCTTTGCATCTCAGAAACTAATGCTGAATTTTCATACCAGGGCAGATTTACCAGTAGTGCATTTTCACTTCTGTAGCAATATTTGTGCCAATAATAGTAAAATTGTTATAAAATTTATCTGCATGATTTAAAACACTGATTAGCAAGTGGAAGAAAAAAAGAGAACCAAGATAGTAGAACAGTCCACTAAACTACAAAAAATTTAGATTTTTGAAGGAGGAAAAAAGATTCTTTTTCTAAGACCTGCTGTAAACAGGAAAAAAAAGTAATATTAAATGTTGTAGATGTCACTATAGTGTGCACTTCTATCCATCAAGGATGGCTGCACTTGAATAAGGATGAAGTAATTTCTGTAGCTAGGCCTGTTTATGTAGAACTTGGGAGTATATCTGCTATTTAAATGGAATATAGTATTGTAATGGTTAAAATCTCTGATGTGTCTCTTTCTTGTGTAAACTATTTCTAATCTGTATTTGAAGTCCTATGCTGTTTATCTTGAGATCCAGGTTGACATTAAAACATGTTCCCTTTATTACTGGGGAACTTTCTGCTTGCTTAACCAAAAAAAAGAACAGCAACAAAGATTAAGTGAATCAAACCCTTCCTGTATATTTCAGCTCTCAGCAAGGCTGAGAACAACCTATAGGAATCCCCTGGTTTTGGAAGGTGTTATTTGAGGAGTTTAATTCAGCTCAATGATGCCATTCACATAAAAATGATGCTTAAGAAGTAAGTGGCTCTAGATGGTAAAATAATATTATGGTGAACACCAGGCCAAAGCCACACACTGCCTGTGCAAGTATGTCTGAATTTTGGCTGAAGCAAGAGCTCAAGAGATAATTTATGTGCATCAAATTCAGGATCTATGTGTTTTCTAGCTACTCTCTGCTGTAATCTGACTGCCTATCAGCATAAGGGCATCTGAAATGTAACTCAGAGAAGCAAAGTTGTCAGGGCAGACTGGACGGCATTGGAAGGGACCTTAAAGTTCATCTAGTCCCAAGCCCCTGCCACGGGCAGGGACAGCATTCTCTAGATCAGCATGTTCAGAGTACCATCTAATCTGGCCTTGAACACTTCCAGGAATGGGGGGTTCACAGCCTCCCAGAGCAACATTTCCAGTTCCTCACCAGTCTCTGAGTAAAGAATTTCTTCCTAACATCTAATCTAAACCTGCCCTCTTTCAATTTAAAATCACTGCCCCTTGTCCTGGCACTACCTGCCCATATAAAGTGTCCCTCTCCCTCCTTTTTATAAGCACCTTGAGGTACTAGAAGGTCACAATAAGCCCTTCTTAGAGCCTCCTCTTCTCCAGCTTGATCAACTCCAGCTGTCTCAGCCTGTCTTCATGGGAGAGATGCTCCAGCTCTCTGACCATCTTTGTGGTCCTCCTTTAGACCTGTTCTAACAAGTCCATGTTTTTTTGGTGTTGAGGATCCCAGAACTGGATGCAGCACTCCTGGTAGGGCCTCATGGGGCAAAGCAGAGTGGGAGAATCCCCTCCCTCGACTTGCTGGCTATGCTGCTTTTGATGCAGCCCAGGGTGCCATGGGCCTTCTGGGCTGCAAGCACACACTGCTGGCTTCATGTCCAGCTTTTCATCCACAGGAACCCCCAAGTCCTTCTCTGCAGGGATGCTCTCAGTGACTTCTCCCAGTCTGTGCTCATGTCTGGGATCCCCTAACCCAGGTGCAGCACCTTGCACTTGTTGAATCTCATAAGGTTCCTGCAGGCCCACTTCTCAAGCTTGCCCAGGTCCCCAGCAATTGCATCCTGTCCTTAAGGATTATCAACCACACCATTCAAATCCTTGTCATCTGCAAACTTCCTGAGGTAGTCAATCTTGCTGGTCATTACTGCATTTACCTCCTTGATCATCAGAGAAGATGACAACACAGCTCTGAGCTTGCACATTTGGATGCATACACTAATTCCTTGTGGTGGCAGAATTATTGACACAATTGTGTAGCAAATACATAAAGAAGGACACAACTGGCACTATCACCAGTCTTTTAAATAAAACTTTTCATTCCTTCTGTCAATGAACTTGCCTCAGGAAGCACTGACTCCTTTCCTCACAGGCAGTTCCACACATCCTCTTCTCTGCAAGCTTCCTTATTCATGACTGGCTAAACCTCAACCTGTCCCCTTCCCAGCCACCTAACCCTGTCTGCCCCTTACCTCCTCACAGCACAGCCAGCAGACTCCATCCCAAACTGCAGCACACTCTGACTCCCAAGCTCTAACCCCCTCCATAACTTGTAGCCGGCTGCCCCACTGTTTTATAACCCCCACCCTCACTGGGCAAGGCTGTTTCCACTCCTCCGTAATCAGTACAGCTGTAATTCATTGGGAAAGATTGCCTCCTGTACTATTCTTACAAACTATTCTCCTACATGGTAATTAATACTAGATCTGCTAGAGATATGATCATACACAAGAAGTGGCAGCCTAACCTCTAAACTCAAGAAACACTAAAAGGGAAAAATTGTTTTTTCCATTCCTTTTACATGTTAATACTCAGAAACAATACCTACATACACTACTTTCTCTGTTTACACATTTTTCCCACAACAGTTTTAGTGTGAAAATGGCTAAGACACAAATGTAATTTCCAAGCAGATCAAACTGTCAGCTTGCATCCAGCATGGGAGGCCATGGAAAGGGCTGGCCCTGTCCTCACCTGTGCCCAGGTTGCTATCACAGATTCCCTGCTGGCAAAGTTTGTGGATGGTGTTCAGCTGCTGTTTGCATCTTTTATTGTAAATTATTATTTTTAAATATATGGACAAAGAAACACTAAATATGAGTCCAGATCTCTTGCATAAATTACAGAGAGAAATAAAACTACAATCAAGTTTCTTAGGCTCAGCTGAGTTCAGGTCAGAATTAGACTAGTATTAACAACTTTGAATCCCCAAACATAAACACAAATTTTGCTCTAGTAGACATAGCAAAATAAAAAGAAAAACCACTACATGGTTTAGAATTTGCATGGAAGTTCTGCTTACTTGCACTTGTACACAAATGGGCAAATATTCAGTGACAGAGAAAGAATTTTGTGCTTTTAAATGATAATAAATTGGGAAGGAAAATAGTTCAAATAGAGATGATCTGTGAGAACAGATCTTTTGCAAAACAGACCCAGAGAAATGAGACAGAGGTCTACCTTTTAAAAAGTAATGACAACGTATTTTTTTTTACTTTTTTTTTTTTTTTAATGCTGTTTGGTTTGTGATGGTCGGTTTAGGCTGAGAAATGGCTTAAAAAGAAAAGGACGTTGTTCTGGTAGAAAACTGCAGGTGTGATTGTGACTCAGTGAACTCAGCTGAGCAGGTTAGAGGGGCATGAACCCCGCTGAGGTTTCTTCTCCAGGCTCCGCAGGGATGCGGCGCGGTGTGTGCGGGACGGGCAGCAGCAATGCCCAGAGCGGGGCAGCAGCAATGCTCAGAGCGGGGCAGCAGCAATGCCCAGAGCGGGGCAGCAGCAATGCTCAGAGCCGGGCAGCAATGCTCAGAGCGGGGCAGCAATGCCCAGAGCCCGGCAGCAATGCCCAGAGCGGGGTAGCAATGCTCAGAGCCCGGCAGCAGCAATGCTCAGAGCCCGGCAGCAGCAATGCTCAGAGCCCGGCAGCAGCAATGCTCAGAGCCCGGCAGCAGCAATGCTCAGAGCCCGGCAGCAGCAATGCTCAGAGCCCGGCAGCAGCAATGCTCAGAGCCCGGCAGCAGCAATGCTCAGAGCCCGGCAGCAGCAATGCTCAGAGCCCGGCAGCAGCAATGCTCAGAGCCCGGCAGCAGCAATGCTCAGAGCCCGGCAGCAGCAATGCTCAGAGCCCGGCAGCAGCAATGCTCAGAGCCCGGCAGCAGCAATGCTCAGAGCCCGGCAGCAGCAATGCTCAGAGCCCGGCAGCAGCAATGCTCAGAGCCCGGCAGCAGCAATGCTCAGAGCCCGGCAGCAGCAATGCTCAGAGCCCGGCAGCAGCAATGCTCAGAGCCCGGCAGCAGCAATGCTCAGAGCCCGGCAGCAGCAATGCTCAGAGCCCGGCAGCAGCAATGCTCAGAGCCCGGCAGCAGCAATGCTCAGAGCCCGGCAGCAGCAATGCTCAGAGCCCGGCAGCAGCAATGCTCAGAGCCCGGCAGCAGCAATGCTCAGAGCCCGGCAGCAGCAATGCTCAGAGCCCGGCAGCAGCAATGCTCAGAGCCCGGCAGCAATGCTCAGAGCCCGGTAGCAGCAATGCCCAGAGCCGGGCTGCAGCAATGCTCAGAGCGGGGCAGCAGCAGCGCCTCGGTCCCGCAAGGCAGAGTTTGCTCAGCTAGTTGAACTGGCTCTTTCTGCCTTGTATTTTTGGCAAAGTAAGAATTTCCTTCCTGATAAAAAAGAACGGCGGGCGCCCCGATTGGGCGTCGCGTTGGAGAGGATGTGACATCAGGCACATCTCTCGCCTGGCTGGATCGCTGGCTGCCGAGCAGGGCAGCCCGGGAGCTGTTTTGTTAAACCCCAGCCCAGGTGCTCGGGTTTGTGCACTGAGAGCTGTCCCGGCTGGTGCAAGGCTCGCCTGGCTGATGCGTGCGGAGCCTGTGCCAGAGATCGCTGGCGGCTCTCCGGGGACGATGGAATTTGAACTCTGGAAACCAACCACAAAGTGAAAAAACAGCGGCTGGGCAGACAGGGCTGAGATGGGCGATGAGAGGATAAATCAAAATGCCAGCAAATCGCGGGGAGCTGGGGGCCAGGCGTGTGCAGCATCTCCCTCAAGCCCGCTGATGAGCGGTAAGTGACGCTCGGCTCGGAAGGCTCGGCGCTGCCGGCACCGCTGCTCTCGCTCTCCGGCTTCAGCCAGGTCCTCAGCCCGTCCCCCGAAACACCCCCGTGCCTCTCTACTTCTGACGGGACTTTTAAAAGCTATTTCTGTTGGATACCGAAATTTTGGTTGTCTTTCTTTTGTGTCATAGAAAAGAGTGGTTGATTTTTGTGCTGCATTTTGTGCAGGCAGAAGCAAATGCAGCACTCGTGCTGCAGCAAACTGAAAAATAAGTTGAAATGTGCATGTTTGACTTAAATTAGTGCCAGCAGGAAGCTCAGCACTATGAGTTCTTTTTTTTTTTTCTTTTTT